>JASDQU010103846.1:291183-301910 GCA_032191745.1 Picea mariana
TGTAATTTTTGTAGTCAGCCTTGTCGGCTGTTTTAATGACCTATTTTGTAAATTAAAGGTCATGGAATGATATATATTGAGGATGTTTTTCCCTCATTTGGAGATAACACAACTCACTCTCTTGTGAGATCTTATTTCTTGCGCCCTACTAGGGTAGAATTGGTGTTTAAGTGAGGCGCACTTGTTCTTGGAGGATTTTTCTTGGCATTTATGGCATTTCTCTCAAGGAAGGTTTACAACTAGGGTTTGCACATGCTTTTCTTCATGATATGTAAGTGTTTTTCCGACAAAACTTCTTGATTGAATGGTTGTAGGTTAGTATTCTTGCATTTACTTATAAATTCGCTGATTTTAAAACCCTAGGTAACAAGCACACAAGTAGGTCATTGTTACATGTCCCCTTGTTGAGAAATAGTTTTTAGCCATTGAAGAAAGAAGATATAGCCTAGCCGTTGCTACACTTGTCTTCCTTTTTTTTGAGCTAGCGTTGAAGTTATAGGTTGAAAAGAGGAGACGTCCTAGGCCTAGTTTGACTACACCTAGGGTTTCACCTTCTAGGGTTTGAAGGCCTTGCCATAGCAACACTTTCTCCCTTAAATTTATACTTTGAGCTAGCCGTTTTGCCAAGTTTATTTAGAGAAGGAGGAAAGAGCACGAGGCCTTGCTTAAGCAACACCGGAGTGAGCCTCTTTCCCCTAGGGTTTTGATTCTAGGGCCCTGCCTTTGCAGCACCATAGAACCCTACTTTCTAGTCTCTAAGTTTTCTTTCTCCCGGGACCTTGTGCCCTTGCTTTTGACTCTATATACCCTAAGGCACTGGTTAGATCTCCAACGTTGAGCCTCTAGTGTACAAAAACTACCTTTAAAACCCTAAATTCAAAACCCTAACTAACATTGCTAACCTAATAAAGGCTGACGTCATAGTGAATACCTCATTTTGACGTAACAAATGTATAATATAAGCAATTGAATGATGACGTCAAGCATTTATTGAACAATTATTGATTGAATATATTGTTGGCTTGGTCATTTTGGTAGATATTGATGAATTGATGATCCTTCATAGGCTAATAAGTAGAACGTTGACCTCATCTTATATCTATTACATTGCTTATTGAATAAAATCAGATAGTTAAAGAAGTACTAACCCTTTGAGTTATAGCCTGCAAATATATATATTGTGTTGCTATTTTCCTGTTCCGGGCAGCTGTTTTCAACAGGGCCTACACTTCTTTTATTGGCTGATTAGCCGAAGTATCTGATACTGGTGGTAACCTGCGAGGAGGGAAGTCCTAAAACTTGACCTTGTATCCTTTGCCTCTTCAAACCCCAGGTTACTGGGGACGTCTCCCCTGGGCTAACCTCCCTAAACAGAAAGAACCTCCCCATTGAGGTGACATTGGGTGGGGAAGGTTCCTGTTACACCAGTTTGTCCTCTATCATTTAGCCTGTGACCTAAACTACAAACTGTGCGATAACATTTTGGCGCCGTTGCCGGGGAACACTAAGTCAATCTTCCTCAACGACAAATCCTTTGGTAAGCCTTGCCTCAAAGACCTTTCTCTTACAAGCTTACCTAGCGACTCCACTAAGACTTTATTTCCCCATTCTTTGATAGTTTCAGGAAAACTATCTGGCGACTCCACAAACCAAAAGGAGATTCAATAATCCTCCTTTAGCTTTCAGAAGGAAGCCTTCTGCAAATTCACCTGTTGTCAAGTCACTTTTTGGAAAGACACTTCCTTTAAACATGTCTACTTCTCAGACCGGTACTACAAACCCAGTCAACAATCAAAGGCAATGGTCATCTACCTTGTTCAAGCCATTAGACATGTCAACCATACTTGGCTACCCTAGGCAAATGCCACCCAATTATAAGAAGTGGTTGCCTAAGTTTACCGACATTGATGCTACTAGTGCCGAAGAGCATATGAGTAACTTTTGGGCATGCTTCACCCCATTAGTGATGATGCTGAGGACTTAGTTATGAAGTTATTCTCTGCTACCCTTTATGATGCTGCAAGACGTTGGTATCTTGGCCTTCCTGATGGAAGCATCAAAACCATGGATAGACTTGAGCAAATCTTCCTCAGAAGGTGGAGTATCAAAGAAGACTTGAACATGCTGCTCACCCGACTAAATAGCCTTGCCAAGCATGAGAATGAATCTATTCGAGAATTTCATACCAGATTCGAAGCATTACTCCAACGAATTCCCGCAAGCCACCACCCGAAAGATGATTATCTTGTTCACATTTATACTAGATCTTTCAGTGGCCAATTAGGGTATCTTCTTAGAGACAAAGACCCTCAATCCATTCAAGAAGCCCAAGAGCTCGCAACCAAGTTTGAAGGAAATCTCGTTTCGTCCAAGATTGAGCCATTTGCTAACCCTAGGGGGAGAATAGACACCAAGCAGAAAGTGGTACACAATGCTGAGCTTACTTCGGATCTCTGCACCAGTATCAACAAGCTGCAAGCTTCAGTATCAACAAGCTGCAAGAATAAATGATGAACGGGATCTTTAGACTTGAAAAGTCCCAGACCCAGGCACCTAGACCTCCATTCAAAGGGCCATTCCAGAAAGGGAACCAAACCTACAAGCCGAAGAATGAAAATGAAGTCCCAAATACTCTGCCCCCTACAAACGTCGTTGATGAAAATCCTTGGTGCCTGGAATGCAGTGAAGCACATTGGGAGAATGAGTGTCCTTATAACGCTAGCGAGCAACAAGTCAACAATCTGGATTGCTTTTCGAGTTTCCCTCAAATAAATATAACTGATTTAGAACATCAACAGGCTCTGAAGGAAGCAGCGAGAGCAGCAAGACTAGCAATAATTAACAACTTGGACCAGGAGTCACGAGAAAAGCTTAAAAAGCAAGAAGTACATGTATACCGGAGAAAGAATCCAAAACAACCTGCCATTGATCAGCGAAAATCTCCTAAGATTCTTCCTCCCAAGACATCCAAAGTTGATAAAATTACCCTTGATTTTGATTTTGAAGGAGCTTTGTCGAAGATACATGTGAACGCTCCCTTGAAAGAAGCAATTAAGATCCCCTCTATTAAAGAACGCTTTAATACCTTCTTTTCGAGAACAGCTGAGCCTATGGACCTTCCAATTATGCTGCAAGCTGACCACTTCAGGATCTAGTATGGTGAAAATCCACCTTTCTTCATGACTCTTATGATGAACAACAAATACCTTAACAATTGCATGCTGGATACAGGTGCTGGTGCAAATATGATGTCTCTTAAAGTCATGCAGCAAATGGGCCTGAAAGTAACTAGGCCTTACAGAAACGTGTGTGGATTTGAATCCAAAGCAATACCCACACATGGTGTAGTTGAAAATGTAGAAGTGCAATTGAAAGAATTCCCCGAGAAGACCGTCCACATAGATATTATAGTGGTTGATGTCCCAGATGTGTGGGGAATGCTGTTGTCTAGGAAGTTTGGTGCAATGATAGGCGGGTCCCTTGAAATGGATCTCACCTTTTTGTGGTTACCTTTGAAAGATGGAACAACTGGACGTTTACTCAATGTGCCGATAACTGGAAACCACGTACAAGATGTCGTTCCTTCAGTAAATGAAGCGCAGAAAGATGTAATAAAACTCTTCAAGAATATTCTCCAGAAGATATGCCATTTGCTACAGAAGAAGATTTTGACCAGATTGAGTGGCCCAAGAAAGAGGAATACCAACAACTCCTAGATCAGTTTCAGAACAAAGAGGTAGGGATGGTGAAGATACTAAAAAGAAAAAAGGATGAAGAGGACGTGCAAATCCATCCATCCCAACAAGAAGTTTTTACACCAAGAGCCCACCCACCTCCCTCACTACAGTACACAAGGGTTGTTCAAAGAACAACCAAACACAAGATCCGAAAATACAAGGAGGGAGAGTTGGTATGAATGTGGGATACTTAGAAAGGAGAGCCAACTAATGTAAAAGGAAGTACACAATCATGGCTCGGACCTTTCAAGGTCAGGATGGAATCAGTTGATAACTCGTACTATTTGTTCACCTTAGAAGGAAGAAGGCGCCCATTACCCATTAGCGGATGCCTCCTCAAACCCCACCAAGGCGGTGGGACATGACTGTACAGGTAAGTATGAATAGGTAGGCATTTTTCGTGTATTATACCATCTGCATTTCATGTTTGTTTCCTCATATGCATATTGTTTGCTTTATTCCATGTATAAATGTTATATTTTGCGGGGTGGCAATACCAC
Source organism: Picea mariana (assembly GCA_032191745.1). Classification (NCBI taxonomy): domain Eukaryota; kingdom Viridiplantae; phylum Streptophyta; class Pinopsida; order Pinales; family Pinaceae; genus Picea; species Picea mariana. Next base: position 295,421 of record JASDQU010103846.1, read on the forward strand.
CCCACCTTTGTCGCTGATGCCCCATTTCGAGTGTAAGTAGGTCTGCAGGTTTATGCCAGAGATGCTGAGGTTCTCATGCGCTCTACGGTGAGCACATGTCCCCGAGTTGGAGCTAGATGTTATCCCCGATTTCTAGGGATAACTAGGAGATCATGTCTCGAGGCCCACAGGTCCTAGACATGGAGTATCGAGAGCAGGATTGACCTCAGCATGGCCCTGGAGGGCCCATCCTTCTTCTTCTTTGTCAGATTTGTCCTGTTAGCAGCAACAACATCCATCACCATCAGCATTGGACTTGCATCAGAGAAAACTCTTTCCCCATGAGGTAATTGGTCCAGGTATCATGGTATGTGTCATGTTTGATCATTATAACTTTCAGATATATGCATCAAGTTCCTTACATTTTTGACAACTGCTTGGATCTTACACTAACCCACTTGACCATTGTTGGGGGGATTAACGGGGTGCCCTAGCAAGCTTGTACCCATAGGTTTTGGTTAGCCACCAGGGGGGATTTGAAGAGCCATTGTCCGCTCCCACCATATTATCATTTTACATCTTATCTCCCATACATCCATCCCATTCCCCTAGTCCGGGCATTAGGATGACCTGTTTGAGGGGCTACACTTTGTCTTGTGGGAAGAAGGGGCTAAAGGCCTAGGAGGTAAAAGCAGCTAGTAAAAGATAAAAGCCATAGGAAATAAAACCTAGAGATGCATCGCCCAGGGATCCTCGAGAAGGCAATAAAAGGCCTCTCGATAAGAAACAAAAAGGACCTGAAGAAAAATAATAAAACAAGACCTAACTAAGAGGATGGGAGGTCTCATCACGAGCCGGCCCATTATGTTCATAGGTATCTAGCAGTATGACATTGCCATTATCTGGTCACCATGCCAGGGCAATGACCCTTGGTTGCATGGCCAAGGGAAAGGGGGTCTCATCACGAGCCAGCCTTATCATTTCTGCGAAAATACTAGTGGGTAACACTGTCAGCTCTGGTCACCATGCCAAGGCAGTGTCCTCTGGTCAGACCTTGAAGCAAAAAGAAAGAATAAAGGCAATAAAAGGGCTTGGAAAAAACTGCATCCATGATAGGTACAACTCGCCTCCTACAAAGGCACCCACGGATAATACCTACCCTTGGTCTTCACTGTGTTTGGACATCCTTAGACCATATCACCTCGTATTACATGGCTTGAATAATGTCCTTTGGAAACTTTCCTCTTCTTACGGATACTGGCCCAATAGGTTACCTTGTCTTTCTCTTCAGCTTTGTATAGTAGATCAATGTAATGTCTTTGAGCTATTAGAGGATATGCTAGGGGTTTTGTGCATGTATTTGATAAAATTAATGATGAGATATGATTGACATTGCTATGATCCCGAGGACTAATGAGCCCATGGAGGGCGAAGTTTTTGATGTGCAGGGTCATGCCCGACGAATAGGTACCAGTGGACCGGTACACATGGGGAGATGATTAGCTCGGACCTCCATGGGGATGAAGAGCCCATCAGATAGTTGTTGGGATCCCATCAGTGGCAGAGACATGACAATGATATGATGAGCCTTTGCACACGGAGAAAAGGAGGACGTTCCACCTAGGACACTTTGGCTGAGCCCAGCCTAGGGGGGATGACCCACTTCAGATGGAACGCTTTCCTCTTGATGGATAGGACGTCACCCAGGAGATCTAGACGTCACCTTGAGCGTGTGGCAGTTTGATGGATTACTGACACGTGTGGCAGCTTGGAGGAGCCTTAGAAGGGCTAACGCCTGACTTCTGGATGCTGGACTAGCCCAAAAAGGGCCAACTTCTCCCTCAGAAGGGCTTGACGTCCCACCTTTTGCTCATTTTGTGTCTTTTACTTAGCAGTTAATGTAAAAACAGTGTAATTTTTGTAGTCAGCCTTGTCGGCTGTTTTAATGACCTATTTTGTAAATTAAAGGTCATGGAATGATATATATTGAGGATGTTTTTCCCTCATTTGGAGATAACACAACTCACTCTCTTGTGAGATCTTATTTCTTGCGCCCTACTAGGGTAGAATTGGTGTTTAAGTGAGGCGCACTTGTTCTTGGAGGATTTTTCTTGGCATTTATGGCATTTCTCTCAAGGAAGGTTTACAACTAGGGTTTGCACATGCTTTTCTTCATGATATGTAAGTGTTTTTCTTGCAAAACTTCTTGATTGAATGGTTGTAAGTTAGTATTCTTGCATTTACTTATAAATTTGCTGATTTTAAAACCCTAGGTAACAAGCACACAAGTAGGTCATTGTTACATGTCCCCTTGTTGAGAAATAGTTTTTAGCCATTGAAGAAAGAAGATATAGCCTAGCCGTTGCTACACTTGTCTTCCTTTTTTCTGAGCTAGCGTTGAAGTTATAGGTTGAAAAGAGGAGATGTCCTAGGCCTAGTTTGACTACACCTAGGGTTTCACCTTCTAGGGTTTGAAGGCCTTGCCATTGCAACACTTTCTCCCTTAAATTTATACTTTGAGCTAGCCGTTTTGCCAAGTTTATTTAGAGGAGGAAAGAGCACGAGGCCTTGCTTAAGCAACACCGAAGTGAGCCTCTTTCCCCTAGGGTTTTGATTCTAGGGCCCTGCCTTTGCAGCACCATAGAACCCTACTTTCTAGTCTCTAAGTTTTCTTCCTCCCGGGACCTTGTGCCCTTGCTTTTGACTCCATATACCCTAAGGCACTGGTTAGATCTCCAACGTTGAGCCTCTAGTGTACAAAAACTACCTTTAAAACCCTAAATTCAAAACCCTAACTAACATTGCTAACCTAATAAAGGCCGACGTCATAGTGAATACCTCATCTTGACGCAGCAAAGGTATAATATAAGCAATTGAATGATGACGTCAAGCATTTATTGAACATTTATTAATTGAATATACTGTTGGCTTGGTCATTTTGGTAGATATTGGTGAATTGATGATCCTTCATAGGCTAATTAGCAGAACGTTGACCTCATCTTGTATCTATTACATTGCTTATTGAATAAAATCAGATAGTTAAAGAAGTACTAACTCTTTGAGTTATAGCCTGCAAATATATATATTGTGTTGGTATTGTCCTGTTCCGGACAGGTGTTTTCAACAGGGCCTACACTTCTTTTATTGCCTGATTAGCCGGACTATCTGATACTGGTGGTAACCTGCGAGGAGGGAAATCTTAAAACTTGACCTTGTATCCTTTGCCTCTTCAAACCCCAGGTTACCGGGGATGTCTCCCCTGGGCTAATCTCCCTAAACAGAAAGAACCTCCCCATCGAGGTGACATTGGGTGGGGAAGGTTCCTATTATGCCAGTTTGTCCTATATCATTTAGCCTGTGACCTAAACTACTAACTGTGCGATAACCACAACCCATCCCCAATGCTGCCATCTCGGTAACCTACTGAAATATGGCTGCCCAGACCTGCTACCCAGTCCTATTGCCTGTTGGTCGGACCCCTGCCCAAGGTTGCTCACAGCCTCCTGCTACAGTCTGGGTCCTTTTTTGGGCTTCTTGATGTTGTCTTGGGCACTACCTGGCCATCTCAGCCTGTTTCCTAGGCTCGCTGCCCAGGGAAATTGTCTGCTGCCTAAAAATTTCTGGGCAGGCTGCCCGCTGCCTAGATGCCCTGCTAGGCTGCTTGCGGTTTCTTGGCCCCTGCACTCAGTTGCTGGGCGGTTTTGTTGTTTTGGCGAAATTTGCGCCCTCCTGGCGGCTGCTAGCCTCCTTCACCGATGCTTCTTTCCTCTTCCCTACCAGCTCCTTCCCTACAGAACCCACGACTTTGTTTGGTTGCCAACCGTTGCTCCTTAGCGCGCGCAGTCAATAAACTTTAGCACACGCGCCTGTTTGCCCCCCTACCGTTACTCTTTCTTGCGGATTGCAGTGCCCGCAGTGCTTGGCGGTTGCCTTACTTCCTTCGCCCATGATCCGTCCACCCTGCAGCTTCACCTCGGCCGGTCGCTACACTCACGCCCCAACTGTCTCTTTGCCTGACGACTACTTTGTAGCTGTTACACATAGGCCTGACCACTCATAACTGTCGCGATCTCTACAAATGTTTGACTGCTTCCTCAGTAAAATAAAACCTTTAGCTCCTTGATGGATGATCACGACCTCTATACCTCTCACACAACAATGGTTCTAGTCTCCTCGACGTCCACACTTGGCCTCTGTATAGCAAGTTCACAGGTCGAAGCTCCTTGCCCGCTCTTCCTGTCACAACTCCCTCTCAAAAGCCACAACGATCTTCCTCCTCACGTGTAGCTCCTCTGCTGGCGAATGGTTGAGCGGCTATTATTTTTCCTTCACTGTGGCGGCTGCACGTTTGCAGATACTAGCGGTTCCTAGCTGTCGCCTCAGCTCCTTGGTCGTTTCCTCTGCCACCCCCGACAACTGCTCGACCTACTGCAACTCAACGGATTTGTTGGTGGTCTTAGCAATTCTCTTGCAACCTCTCTCTGCTGCCGATCACACTAACCCACGGATTCTCTTCCTCTACTAGCAGCTCTAACCTTCGTCGTCACCTCTCGATGCAACCATTTGCTTTTGCCCAAGTTGTTGCATTCTTTGACCCTATTTTTTATTTCTTTTTTAATTGTCTTTACCTGTAGCTGCAAATTAAAAAAAATATTCCCGCAGTCGAAAATCATGATCCTGTGCAAATCTAGCTTCTTTCAGAACTGTAGCTCTGATACCATGTTAAATTTCCTGAACCTAACACCAGATTGTTAATTTTGAGCAAAAATAAATTTTGCTGAATCATAATACAACTAGGTTCTTAACGAATAAGTAGCGGAAGCATTAAAACAAAAACCAATCACATCTGCACACGAGATTCGGGTAAACACCCCTGGAAAAACCCTTGCGGGAAAACCAGTTTTGAGTTTGATTTTATTAAGTAAAATCCTGGTCTCCTGTCCTGAGATAATGGCCCGTCAGAGGAATTACAATGCAACAATAGCCTATCTCACTTCGCTGCTATCTCCTTGCTTGCCCTTTGCACACTTCCTCAACCCTGCCCACTCAAGTACATGAGCAAGATTCCCTCTTGTTCCTATGCACACATTGTGTGCCTCTCTCTCCTTAGATCCTCTTTTATAATCTCCTAATGACTAAAACCCTATCTCCAAAGTGATCAACGGTCAAGATTAGATTTTGATCTCTTGAGATCAACGACTGTGACTTAGTCTCTCGTTGAGATGACTTACATCACTTAAGTCACTCAACTTCATACAAAGTCACTTTAAGTCATTACATAAAAGCCACTTTAACAATCTAGAGAGTGTCGCTTAGACACCTCCACATGCCAGGCACCGCCAATGCAGAAGTACTTGTCCGAACTACCCCAAAAGCTAACATTGACCACCATGGTGTTGAATAGATGCCGTGTCTACCTCCATTAATCACACATGTGGGGCTAGTCACGTGGGACTTTCAAGAAGATTGTAAGAGGTCCAAAACCCTAACTAACTCGGGGTTGAGGATGCATAAACCATAACCCTAGACGACTATCAAGCTATGTTAGATATCAGGCCACTAGGAGGAGAAGGGGTTCCGTTCTTTAGCATTGTACTTGTTCCATAGTTGAGTAGAGCATCCAAGAGTGTTATCTTGAGAGCATAGCAGAGGAGGTAGGAGATTCTATAGTAGCCTTTCAGGTCACAATGTCAAAGGCAACTCCATAGTGAGTGCCCCTTTCTTTGTACTTTCTTTTCATAATTGACGAATAGAGAGTAGAGCATAGGCCTCACCTTCTAGTTGAGTTTTCTTTCGTATCAAGTTTCCCATGATACATGCCGTGTTCATTTGTGTGGACCGTGTGTTCATTTGCTTATTCTTTCTTTTTCACATTTCAGTGATTTTCATAAATTTTAGCAATAAGCTAGCGCTAACAGATCTGAGATCTAAGGAAATAAACCTGTAGAATAAAATATTTCAGTATAATACAAGATTTGTCGTGATGAACTCTTCTAGTGGATGTTAATGTTTATGCCATTATTATAGTTCTTTGCATTTCAATAGATAAGAGCAACATAAGAACAAGATCACTGAGAAATACACATTCACAAGAGACACAACATTTATCTTGGGAAACCCTCTAGGGGAAGAAAACCCAACAAAAACTTCCTTATCATAAATTGCCAATACAATGTCAAGAGATAACTCAAACCAATACAGATAGTCCTCTCCAAAAGATGCACCACTCTTCTCCCTCTCTCCTTTGCCGGTAACAGATCAGAACTTGTCTCTCAAACTGAGCAAGTGAGCTGTGTACAAATGAGGCGCTAGCCTCCTTTATTTATACAAGTTCTGGCATGTGTGAAATGTCTCTTCACTGGTAGGGCCGACTTCTTAATCTGGGTGGGTAAACCCACCTTTATTATATTTCTGGGTCTTCTTATTAACTGCTAGGGTCGACTTCTTATTCTGCCTATTATAATTGTCTGTTGACCAATTTGCAAAAGGGGATTTGGTCCTAATACAATTA
>JASDQU010103847.1:43340-58180 GCA_032191745.1 Picea mariana
CATTCCACCTGGGTATAAAATCTCATTCCGGTGAGAAAAAAATCGGGAGAAATTCGACTATGCATAGAATTTTGAAACCTCAATAGAGCTTCAGAAAAGGACAATTATCCTGTCCCGCCGATGGAGCAACTCCTACACACTGTGTCGGCTTCATTGATTTTCTCTCTAATTGATGGTTTTTCAGGGTACAATCAAGTGTTGGTTTCAGAGGAAGACCGATTAAATACTACCTTCTTAACCAAGTGGGGAACCTTCGCTTATAAATGCATGCCTTTTGGCTTAATTATCACGGGAGCGACCTTCCAGAGGGCCATGGACGTGGATTTTCGGGGAATTATAAATAAGTGTCTGGTAGTATATTTAGATGATGTAACAATGTATTCGAAGAATAGAGAAGAACACATCCAACAGTTAACTCAGATTTTTGAGAGATGCAGGAAGTACGGTATATCACTGAATCCTAAGAAAACTATCTTCAGTGTCGAGGAGGGTAAATTGTTGGGTCATGTTATATCTCAAGTGGGGATTCACAGGATTTGCATAGATCCCAAAAGGATTAAATCCATAGCTCAACTTACGCTCCCCCACAACAAGAAGGCCATGCAGTCCTTTTTCGGGAAAATCAACTTCGTGAGGAAATTCACTCCCGACTTCGCTGAAATTATAAAACCCTTAGAAAATATGATTCGCAAAGATGCCAAATTTAAGTGGGATGATGAACAAAAAAACGCTTTCAACAACATCAAGGCTGCCATATCCCAAGCCCCGGTGTTGTGAATTCCCAATTTCAATAAAGACTTTAACCTTTATACTTTCACCTCTAACCAATCGCTAGCTGCAGTTTTGACTCAGAAGGATGACAACAACAATGAAGCCCCAATGTCATTTATGAATACAAACCTTCAAAGAGTTGAGCACAATTATCCTGCCATAGACAAGCAGGCCTACGTGGTCTATAAGGCAGTAAAACATTTAAGGTATTACATCCTCAAGAATCACACTAAGGTTATTGTGCCACACCCTGTGGTCCGATCCTTGTTTGCCCAACAAGAAATGGGAGAAAGAAGAGGGAACTGGATGGTCGTAGTCCAGGAATTTGATCTATATATAAAACCCACCAAACTAGTAAAGGGGCAAGGTCTTTGCAAGCTCACAACCGAATCCCAAGATCAAGTAGATGAAGATCCCAGGTGGGAGAATGAAATAATACTTTGGTGTGGGGAAGCAACATACATTTCCCCAGGGTGAGACTCCTGGTACAAGGATTTAGCTTATCTACTGCACCATGGGACTTGTCCTGAAAGACTCAACCCCAAAGAAAGGAGATCGCTCAGATTAAAATCTTGCAATACCACCTTATAAACTCGGTACTCTTCTGGATCAACTATGACAGGGCATTGCTGAGATGTCTCAAATGAGAAGACATCGATAAAGTGTTGAAGGAACTCCATGATGGTCCCGCCAAAGGACATTTTGTGGGGAGCACCATCGCTCATAAAATCCTGAAAGTCGGCTATTATTGGCCCACTTTGTTCAAAGATGCTCATGCTTATGCTAGGAATTGTAAGACTTTTCAAATAAGTGCTGGCAAGGAGAGAAGGGCAGCAATCCCACTTCAGCTTGTGATTGTCTCTAGACCTTTTGAGCAGTGGGGGTTGGATATGATAGGAGAAATTATGCCCAACTCTTCGAAATTGCACAAGTGCATTCTTACTGCCACTGACTATTTCACAAAATGGGCTAAGGCCATTCCTCTAACTCATGTAAATGAGAAAACAGTCATCCAATTTATAGAACAAAAACTAATTACGAGGTTTGGCATACCTTTTGTTCTGGTCTTTGATAATGAAACCTACTTCTCTTCTACCCTATTGACAGAGTTCTCTCTAGACAAAGGAATCATAATCAAGTACTCTGCAAATTATTACCCTTAGGGAAACGGTGTGGCGGAATCAACCAATAAGAACCTGGTAAGGATACTAAAGAACATGGTTGTGGATAACCATAGAAATTGGCATAACCAACTCCATAATTCCCTATGGGCTGATAGGGTCACACCCAAAGAAGCCATAGGGAATTCCCCATACTTCCTGGTCTATGGACAAGAAGTCATTCTCTTGAACGGGATTTATCTGCCATCTCTCCAACTAGTCCAAGATTCTAACGATGAAACATCCTTAGCCATACAACAAAGAATCAACACTCTTCTCATGCTGGAGGAAGAGAGGGAAAAGGCTAAGTCTAAATTTTCAACCCATCAGCAGATAGTGAAAAGATGGTTCAATAAGCATAAATCTAAAGAAAAGAATTTTGAAGTAGGAGACTTAGTTATAAAGTGGGATAGGGTAAATGAACCCAAAGGGAAGCATTCCAAGTTTCAGAGCCTATGGCTTGGGCCTTTTCAGGTGGCTGAGAAGATTGGGGTAGGTACTTATTGGTTGCAAAATCTGAGAGGGGAACCTGACGCCCTCCCAGTGAATGGTCAAGCCCTAAAGAAGTACTTCCAATAGTAATAATAATAATAATATAGAATAAATAAATATATATATATAATATTATATATACGCAGATCTATATACATATATAATTCCGATTAGAATGAATAAAAGAAGGATCGGAGATATCTGTTTTATGGGATAGAGATTCTGCATTCGCCCAATGAATCGACATTTGTTGAGTGCTCAACACACCCTAAAATTTTTGTGACCATTTCCTTTTGGGTAACACTTTGTTTTCTACCTTTGATTGTTTTCACCTTGGTTTGAAACTGATAATCTTCTTATCTTTTACATTTCATGTCTTAAGCTTCTCTCGAACATGCAACAAAGAACCATCTTAAAAGACACAATGACTACTCAAGGAATCCGCAACCCAGAGTTCTCCCGACTCACTTGAGAAGTTCGGCATCGGTGAAATATTAAGGTGGTGAAAATGATTTGGGAAGTCAAAGAAGTTGACTGTCGACCTTCTTCAATGTCGGCTGATAAGAGTATCTCTTTCTTATGAATACAGCCTCAGAAAATATTTTGACGAAGGCCGATCCTTTCGGTTTTGGAAGAAAAATGTAATCATAAGCGTCGCACAAAAGGAGGAGTCCCATTGCTGGTCGTCGATGCCCAAGACGTTCCCCTGATCACCAACCCTAATGTCATCGGTATCGAGATTTTTAGCAAAAAGATAAAAATATTGATAAACACTCTAAATAGTAGTCGATCCCCAATCTTTATGAAGGTGAGACGTGACGTGACATTAATCCCTAGCTGTGTCAAGTACTCTGCATTCAAAGGTTTAGTTAATTCATAGATCGCGCATCAGTTACTATCTCATGCACGAAAAAAAAGGAACCCTTAAACTCACTAATACAATGCATCTCCATCCACACCCCCACCGTCAATCAGTTAAGTCTCAGCGACAGAGATCCAATAGTGGTTTATTTTGAAATTTGCATTTATCACCCGTATTAACTAATTGATATGACTGGTAGTATCTCCCAGTTATATTCTTTAGAGTCATTTTGTATGAGCCCATCCTGCGCAGCAAGGAATTCCGAACAATCAGGAGAACGAAGCTATCAGTCTAGGGGAAGCATCTGAAGTCCAGTGACTATTAAATAGTTATCTTAGCAAGCATTACAAGTATGGGTCCGCTTACAGTTTTATGCTTCATTTTTATATGTTCTCACCTAATTTTTCTCTATATACGTGTTTAAAGGGCAGCTTTGATTGCAGGAACAATGCCTCTGAAGAAGCTATCCACCAGAAAATCACCAAGGGTGCCAAAGCTGCAAGAATCAGAAATAGGAGAAGGCTCCTCCCCAACAATTGCTAGACAATTAGAGTTCACTTCTAAGCCAGTGTCCATCATTAAGAAAATCACCAAGGAGCCCTTTGTCCAGCCCCCAGCTTTCAGAGATACAGAGGCAAGCATTGGAGAAAAGAAAACTTTTCCTCCCTGGGAAGAAATCTTCAAGAATATCAAGAAAGAAGAACCCCTTGAATATACTCTACACAGCGATCCTGATAGAAGGAATCTCGATGACGAGGTCCTCCCAAATATTCATAGGGATTATCTGCACATGGTGGCAAGACGGTCTCTGGTTTTTCCTTGCGTCGAGCTCTTAAAGTGGCTCATTGATCACATCGATGCACATAAATGTTTGATTACTGATGACAATGGCGAATGCGTCAGGGTTTTACTGCCATCATAAGTTAAAAAATACTAAAAACTCAATGAGACTGGAGAAAAGTTGAGCATTGATTTCGTGTTGAGTTTCTATGCCTCACATGACACTAGCAAAATCATGGAATCTTAGTGGAGGGAAGACAAAAAATTCATGAATAAAACTTCTATTTGGTACTCGACGGTCAATCTCATGGAACTGTACGCCTATCTCATGGCCCTTCTCTGCAGGTTTCATGGGGAGAAACACTGCTCCTGGTTTTTGGAAGCTTGGATGCCTCTGTCTTTTACAGTCGCCATTTCAGGCACCGGTTTCAATTGGGGTGCTATCATTTCTAAACAGTTGAGCACCTGCATAAAATAGGCTCAGGCTCCAAAGGAGGAAGATACCCCCGCCTTCTACATGGCCTCGTATCTACTGGACATCATCTATGCCAGGAACGCTTTTGATGGGATTAACCTGAATTGGCACCCTTCGGAGCTCACAGTCCATGTATACTTCAACATCTTGTGGGAAAACAGGTACAAGAAATCCTATGTTGTTATCTATGATCATTTTATTGCACTCATTTACTTCTTTCTCTTTAGGAAAGAATGCCCTAGATTATTAGACGAGGCAAAGAAGGTCATAATCAAAATTGTTCACTAGTATTTAGATGAACGAGAAAGTTACATCAGGGTTTTTGGTGCCACAGGGGCACCCCATTTATTTCCCATTTATGTTCCTGATCGGCTAGCATTAGGAAAAATCTGCTATCAAACCATCCTACAAGGATACAATGCAACTTTAGTGAAAGACAAGAAGTGGGATTTCATACCATATGGGTTTCATATCGGCTTCTACATGGTCAAAGACACCACACCTGCTAAACAACTTGGGCTAGGTCAATTGGAATTTCGGTTCCAAACTGGATGATTCCGCAAACACGATCCCAAGGGGTTGGTCCTACAACATGCGTCACAAGTATCATCCTCTTGGCTCTATGCCCATGATCGTTTTGAGGATGAAATTTTCACTAAGAACGCTCAAGACTGGGATGTGGTGGTATCCAGGAAGGCTGATCCTAGAGGAACCTGGTTTAGAGCTATGAACTACAAAGAGTAGGCCACATTTTTGGAGCGGGAAGTTCATGGAATTGGTCGATGCCATGAAGTAGTAGTAGCATATGAATTGGAGGAAGAAACAAATGATTCCCAAGAATACATCAAGGTTGCAGAAACTCATCAGGGATCCCCGGTAAAAATCAGAGTTTCCCCTGAAGATCAAATGGCTCGAGAGAGTGGCACACTTTTACACCAACAAGCTTAGCTACTAATAAGGCGGATGCAGGATGACCCATATCTTTCCATAAGACCCGCGATTCCAACTACCGTCCAAAGTGTCCCGACGGAGTCAAGTGGCCCCAATCCCACAGGTCCCAATAACACCAATGGGTTAGGTAATCTCAAATCCATGACACCACCGATCGACCCCTCGAAAGGAGGAACAACTCAACCAAAGACAGGTCGGGTGTCGATAGAAACACAAGTGCCCAATCCCTTGAGAACAATTATACATATATACAGTGATGACGAGAGCCTAGAGCCCCCTAGTGGAACCCCGGCACACGTCCATTAAGAATCAGGTCTCGAAAAGACTCCTTTCCCAAGTCTCGAAAAGGCCTCTTCCCCTGGACCCGAGGATCATGATGAGGAGATCCCACAAAAGGAAGCTGAAGCTGAAGGTGGTCTCAATGAAGGAAAGTTCAATGAAGCAGAAACATATGCAGGCCCAAGTGACGAGCCTCCGCAAAGGGAGATCGACAGTTCCATGATCGATGAGCAAGAAAGTGAAAAGTCTATACCCAACACCTCTATTATACCAAATACTCAGATCCCTGGTGAGAAACAAGTAAAAGTTGGATCTACAAGGCAGAATGAAGAAGTTTGAGAGCCCACTCTCGAACAAATATACACTACGGGAAGCTTGGGAAATAATCTTACATGGGGTGATCAGCAGATACCAGACCCAGTATATGAGGTTGCACACATCTATGTGATCTCCTATGATCAAAAGAGAAAGGCTATCGTTCAGAGGACCGCAAAGAAGAGAAGAATCACCTTGGATAATTCCATCATAGTCACCACTGAGGAGAATTTAATCAATACAACAGACGCCCGTACATCTGAGTTGATTGGTGTGGGAAGATCTCTCTCAGACGCCGCCTAGGACAGAGCTGGGAGAGATGAAAAGGAACTTTCTGCCGCCCAAAAGGAGCTCGAACACTTGCGCAATCTTTCCAATTACTATAAGGGTGCTACATAGATCGTTGTGTATCTAAAAGATGAATTCGGTAAAGTTTATGACGAGTTCAAGAAGGAAAGACACCTGTTAATCTTGAATATAGTCGAATTTCAGAAAGACACTCTCATGGAACTCGCGACATGTAAGGAAATGGAGCGATGGTATGAGAAGGCGCAGTAGGCGGTGGAGAGGCTTGAGTATATTGAGGCAATCCAGAAAGGTCAAAAAAAAGAAGACCATGACATTCAGCTAGTAAGTAAAAGTAGTCTCAATCGCATGAATTGATCGGCCAAATATTGGGCTAAAATGTCTCGAGTTCCACATGGAGAAATCCAGGAACAATGGGCCAGATGTCAAAAGCACTGGAATAAAATCAATAAAATAATGAAAGATATCAGACTCCCTGAGTTTAGTACCCCTGATAAGTTTATCGATCTAAATGAAGTAATCAAGATGTGCAGCGAACAAGATGCATTATGGGTCGAAGAATGTGCAAAGGTCACTGATGCAAAGCCAAGGCAAGTGCAACAGTTCGTAGGATATCTGATCAAAGCTCGAACCATGCTTCAGCAATTGAACTTCAGTCTCACGAAGTATCGGGCGCACGCAGAAGACATCAGAGGGATATATGCGGCTACAATGGAACAACACAGATTTCCATGGGCCAACACCTGTGAATAACTCTTTATCAAATGGTATGATTATGAAAAAATCCACCCTTTTCAAGAAACATCTCAGGTGGAATTTTGAAAGACTGTTAGATGATAACACCATGTGGCGATTTTTGATTAGCTCAAATTGTATTTAGCCATTAATTACTGTTAAACTTTAGATTATAGGTAGAGACATCGATCAATGAGTTAGAGGTCGATGGTTGTTGCAAGAACTCTTTCTTTTGGTTGTTGATAATTATTTTGAGACTGCTATAAATTGAGAAGTACTTCTAGACTAAAGACAAGCTATCTTTATCAGATGTATGTGATTGGAGTTGGAGAAGAATTACTTCCTTTCCTGTTCCAAGAATGTTGCAGTAAATGAGTAAGAGAAATTGATTTTGTTGTTAAGTTATCTAGTGCAATGTTTTGATGTTCTTTGCTTTAAATGATGAAGATAAATTGTTGTGTTGTTATGTGATGAATGTTATCGTAGATGAATTATTTTTCTTATCATGATCTAGATTACATATGTGTTTTCTTTCTGTTAATTAGTTCTCTCAGACAGTAATTGGATTTTCATTTGGTTGATGTATTATTACTAGGCCTTTTGGCATAAAATCGTTGTCTACATTTTCGAGTAGCGGGTTATCCCAAGTTCGACCTCTTCCCAATAGTTTAAACTTTTTTTCTGTTGTTTGTCAAGTTGGTTTATACTAGCTTTCATCTCTCACACCAGCCCCACACAAGAGAAATACAGAAAATAATTGTCCTAATTGAGGAAGTGCCTCCAACAGAAGATACAAAATCCCATCAATAATATGGCCAGATTGCAAGATCTGGAGAACCATTCCACTCCAAATGCTGCATAGTCTAATTGGGCCTCGATGGCGGGTTTGGTTCCTGTTGTTAAGTCAGGGGGATTTAGGCCCCATCAACAGGTTGTATTTCTACAAGTTGTGGTTTCATACAACGAGGAACCATGTCCACCTGGGATGGACATAGCATCCCCTTCCCAAGGGTCATGTGCCCATTTAAACCTTTTTTAAATGTGAGATATGTTTTTTATTTTTGTTGATTTTCACATTTTTGTACTAATAAAAATTTATAAATGTGTATGCAGGTCGGTTCATTGATTTCAATGTCGCCAATACCACCATCATACTATTCACCWCTATTGACATTCCACCCATTATTTGTCCCATGCTACAGGKAAATTCTGAKCCTTTAGGGATACACAATTTATTTCCATTGAAAAAATAACCATTTTACAAAAGGTAATCCAMTTATGTTGACCCATCCCAAATTGTTGAGTTTTGGCACTTCTATGCAACTAGTGCAAATTTATTGTCACTATCATATAGAACCTTGACTAACTCAAATCTAATTGTCACATCCTTCAACATTGCYGGCATCAACACTCTCCTRCTTCGGGCATATGTGCCATGTTTTGTTTCTTAAAATTGTGCTTCAACATAAACATATATTGATAGAAACTCAATTCATACCACATATCATTGTTTTAAGTTCACCTGAGTATTGATGAACTTCAATGCCTAATGGTATATGTACAAAATGAACTCCTTCGACAACAAATAATGCCTATAATGCATAACTAACTACACAATTGCAGACTAATCCAAACCATAAGAAAAATATGTCCATTACATGTTTTCAACTTCTAGCTAAATAATGTTATTGACCTTACCTTTTGACTTAACCATATGAAAATAGTTTCATTGCATTCATCATAGAACACCTTGCTAAAATATGACAAAATATATATAGGTTTTTCCATAATCTTTGTTTTTAGCATCTCAAAATTATGTTGCAACATCATTCTTTGTATGTTTGTGTGTGTGTGTAATCCATTTAATCCTCTATGAACTTAATAATCCCATGAAAACTCCTCAATTATAATAATGTGTGATGTAAATCAAAATAATATTTCCTTCACCTTCACTAAATCCATGAACAACCCATCATTAAACACAATGAAGCCAAGGTACATCAACAACAATTCCTCCTTGAAAACAATACACACTTTTAAGTTAACAATAATTAATTATTTCTTAATAATTTAAATCCTAGTGTCATATTTCGCTGATGTTGGTCTCACATTTTATAGAAAATCAAAATATCATTCAAATAAATAATCATAAACTTGTACCAATATGCAAAATATTCTTTTTAGAATTTAAAGGTCAATTTTCATCCCAAAGACATTATTTTTTCTTGTCCCGTCTATCTTATACTTCCTTTGACCATCTCATCTCCTCTTTTTAGGCACAACTCAACTTGATTGTCTCATCTCCTCCCCACTCCAAAATGCATATTTTCTTAGCAAAGACACCTATCCATTTTCTCTATAAAAAATTAAAGAATCTATTACGTGATTGAAGCCTAGAGCAACAATATAAAGAGACTAAAACAAGAAGGTCCTCTCTCTATCTACCATCCTTTAGTTATGTATGTCTATGTGTGATAGATGATCTACATGTCTAGGGACATGCCATCAATATTGTGTTTGAATTGTCACTAGGATTAAAAGTCCCCATAAGAATTAAAGATATTTGGTTCATCGTTATATAATTGTAGGACTAGCACAATAATTAAGTTTTAGAAATAGCGGGGTAGGACATTGAATAAAATGACCCTTAATGAGTTAACCATTGTTTGTCAAACTCTTCATGTCAAATGAACCCCCATCCAAACAGAACCCAAAATATGACCTAGTTAAACACATCATACACAAGCGTCAAACACTTGACTTAGTATGCGACTTTGTTCGAATTAAAAAGAAAATATAAATCCAATTTATGGTAATAAATCCAAGAAATACATCACACAAATGCACAGATCAAAAGAAACACATAAAAGCACAACTCAAAATTGAAGAGAAAAAAAATCATGAGAGTGCGTGTTTGATTTTCCAACTTTTTGAGACCAATTTTAAAAAAAATCCTCGCTTTTGGATTTGTCTCATCTGTTCAACGGCTGCTAAGGAGAGAGAGGGACACCTACAGAAGTTTCACATTTACTTCTATCTATGGTCTGGTTCGGTATGTCCAAGTCTGGTTTATGTCTATTTATATTTGTGCATGTGCTTTAAATTCTATGATGTCATGCACGTATGTGATAGAGGAGGACGCAATAGGAGTTTGATCATTCAGAACTTAAAAGGAAGGGCAGTTGATCTCCTGAACAGTCACTGCGTTGGCTTCTTTAAGCTCAGGTACATCTTATGTAAATTCACAGGCGCCATACTTTCCTTTTGTAAATTCATTTCAGAAATTTAAATCTGTCTTATAATTATTTATTTTTCCCTCTGTTCTCACAGGCACCATACTTTCCTTTGGTAAATTCATTTCAAAAATTTAAATCTGTCTTATTATTATTTATTTTCCCCTCTATTCTTCACAGGCACCATAATTTACTTTAGTAAATTCATTTCAGAATTTCAAATCTATGTCTTATTATTATTTATTTTTCCCTCTGTTCTTCTCTATTATCACATGCGCCATACTTTCCTTTTGTAAATTCATTTCGAAAATTTAAATCTATGTCATATAATTATTTATGTTCTTCTATGTTCTCACAGGTGCCATACTTTCCTTTTGTAAATTCATTTCATAAATTTAAATCTATGTCTATCTATCTCAAATGTCATGCGCAATCTTCCTTTCATTTTTGTCAAAATTATTCAGCGTTGAGTTAAGGGTTTAGTTCAATTTTTAATGTTCTGTTGTTATGATGGATAGGAACATATTTGGAAAGAAATATCAATGCCCTCTCTTAATAATCATTGGGTACATTTCTTCTCAAAAGCCCTTGTCCTTTCATTTCAGTAATTCCAGGTCCAAATTTCCTTATGTTAATTCCAACAATCCCATGTCCAGCTTTCTTTTTGTTAATTGAAGCAATCCGATGTCCAGACTTGCAATCCAATGGCTACTATGTCTCCTTGAAATCATCGTGGCTCAGGCTTCTTGATAGATGATCTAGACGATCTCATGTTTGTTTGTATACTTTATGTGTGTGTGTGTGTGAGTGATAGACGATATAGACATGCCTCTGCCTCTGCCTCTCCCATTAACAACACGTGTCTCTGTCTCGCCCATTAATGGTACGCAATACACTTGTTGTCTGTTAATATTCATCGGGGAAGAATTAAAAAACCCCTCCATCAACCTCTCGATTTGTTTGAAGTCAAATGCCAATCGCGGAATTGTGAGGTGACCATAGTTGTCTTTAGTTTGTTGACATTTTTTACAATCATTCAAGTGTTTGGTTTTGTTGTTTAGTTCAAGGGTTTAGTTCAAGCGTTTAGTTCAAGGGTTTAGTTTTGTTGTTATGATGGATAGGAACATCATTGGATAGAAAGATCAATGCTCTCTTTTAATAATTCCCTCGTCCTTTCATTTCAACAATCCTAGGTCCATATTTCCTTTTGTTAATTCCAACAATACCATAACCAACTTTCTTTTTGTTAATTGTGGCAATCGGATGTCCAATCTTGCAATCCAATAGCTACTCTATCTCCTTGACATCATCCCAATCGTGCGGTGGCTCAGGTGGTTCCAAATAATCATAAACTTGTACCAATATTCAAAATATTCTTTTTAGAATTTAATGGTCAATTTTCATCCCAAAGACATTATTTTTTCTTGTCGCGTCTATCTTATATTGCCGTTGACCATCTCATCTCCTCTTTTTAGGCACAACTCAAATTGATTGTCTCATCTCCTCCCCACTCCAAAATGCATATTTTCTTAGCAAATACACCTATCCATTTTCTCTATCAAAAATTAAAGAAGTTATTGTGTGATTGAAGCCTGGAGCAACAATATAAAGAGACTAAAACAAGAAGGTCCACTCTCTATCTACCATCCTTTAGTTATGTATGTCTATGTGTGATAGATGATCTACATGTCTAGGGACATGCCATCAATATTGTGTTTGACTTGTCACTAGGATTAAAAATCCCCATAAGAATTAAAGATATTTGGTTCATCATTATATAATTGTAGGACTAGCACAATAATTAAGTTTTAGCAATAGCGGTATAGGACACTGAATAAAATGACCCTTAACTAGTTAACCATTGTTCGTCAAACTTTTCATGTCAAATGAACCCCTATCCAAACAGAATCCGAAATGTGAGTTAGTTAAACACGTCATACACAAGCGTCAAACACTTGACTTAGTATGTGACTTTGTTCAAATTAAAAATAAAATATAAATCCAATTTATGGTAATAAATCCAAGAAATGCATCGCACAAATGCATGGATAGAAAGAAACACATAAAAGCACGACTCAAAATTGAAGAGAAAAAAAGCATGAGAGTGCGTATTGGATTTTGCAGCGTTTTGAGACCAATTTTAAAAAGAAAGCTAAGAATTTTATGGTTCCTTCCAAAAATATATAATAATCTAAATGATTTAATAAGTGGCTACTTTCAAAAAGAGGCAAAAGAGATTGTGAATCTAGGTGAAATTACAATTTTTTGTTGTTTAAATTGCATTTCTGAATGTATAAATGGATTTAATATCCTGAAAAACCCCTAAACACTAAGATTAAAGATACTTAACTACTCAAATCTACAAATCCAATAAATTTTTTTTGTTGAATTTCAAACAAAATTAAACTAATAATATTATAAAAAAAATCAAAACATTTTAAACTACCATAAATTAAAAATAATCCATAAAAACTAATAGAAAATTAAATTTGCACAATGCTCGTGATAGAAAAAATCCACATCATATGTCTAAATGAGGTTAATAAACAGTCGAACTCAGTGAGCAGTGAAATTACCCCGAACTTAGTGAGTAGTGAAATTAACCCGAAATCGGGTCTTATAACAATGTTATAATATAGTTTGTTTAGACTTAAGTACGGTCAAAGAGATTTCTTTCACAGCTTCTTTTAAAACAAAAATATATATTTTTTCTTTGGTTAAAAAAAATCAAACGTATCCTTCAATAATTAAATTTAATTTGCACAATGCCTAAATAAAAAATAGTTAAAAGGTTTTATGAATAATTAAATTTAATTTGTAAAATGTTTAAATAAAAAAGTTGTAATTTAAATGTTATATGAAATGAATTTTTTTTTTTTGGGGGGAGATATTTACTTAAGTTGAATTCATTTATGTATTCAAAAATAAATTTTAAATAATAAAAAAATGGTAATTTCTTGTAAATTTATATCACCCAATTCTTGCCAAAAAACAATTATTCTAAGCATTCTATCAAATAACTCTTTTCCAAAGAAAACAAAAAAGAAATCTAAATTCTTTTACTCTTATATTTGATAAGTTATTTTATTCAATCAACCATGAAAAGTTCGAAAAGTTCTTAGTTACTGTCTATAAAACCAACATCACCAGTATGTAGCCACCCTTCTTTGTCTATAGTTTTGACAATGGCCTCGGGATCATTACGATAACCTATGGCAGATCAGAATGATCAATATATTAGAGCTGGGTTGTTTAGTTGTTCTACGAAATGGTTTTTTTAGCAGGAATCGGGCAATATAAATTTAGGTAAATCACTATTTTTTGTTGTTCAAAATTGACTTCTGAATGTAGAAATGGATTTAGCATGGTGAAAAACCTCTACGACACTGGGATTATACAGAAATAATCACTCAAATCTACGAATCTAACAATTTCTGACCGAATTTTGAATAAATGTCAAAGAAAAAATCATCATTTGTTTAACCTACAGATATTACCTATATTAGAGATATTAAAGCTGAGCATGGAGTAAGCAAAAAAAAATGATTCACCTTTCATAATTTGGGGTCCAGGATTTGTCCCTTTAGCATCACCACTTCTCCCTGCTTGAGTCCCAACTTAGCCAACCCAGAGGCTACTTTATGGGAAGCTTGGATCGATACACATACTCGTTGTTGTATTTCTTGTTATTATTCATTTTATCAATCTATATATGAAAAACACCCAACAAAGAAATCAAAATCTGGCTTCAACGCTAAGTTTCAACCACTACTTTCTGAATTTCGTTGTCATAATTTGTCGATCTGCAACCCTCTCCTCCGGATAGTTATAGGTATTCATTGTGGTTGTCTACAAAATCTAAACGAATTTGACCAGAATTAAGTTTTGGATTGATTGAAATGAAAGTAGTGGGGCGCGTGCCATAAAACCGAGATGTTTTCGAGGAAACTTGAGAATAGCGTAGGTATACAAGGGAAACAAATTAGACGCAGTGAATGTTGTGTGGCTCCGAATTCATCCAACGATCGGGAAGGTGGGCAGGGGTCGCATCTCCCTTTTTTCGAAGGTCTTTGTGATGGTTACAGTCGTTAGTGTTAGAAAAACAGGACCGCGGAGCAATAAAATAAAACAAATGCGGAAAACAAAACACAGAAGATACAGAATACAAGAGAGACACAGATTTACGTGGTTCACCCAGTGTGGGCTACATCCACCAGAGAAATTGCGAGGTCCTTCCTTTATTATTATCCAGCAAATGAAGGGATACAACCTACAGCAAAACCCGTTGTAACTTCATATTCTTTCTCTCATAGTCTCCTCTCTCAGAATACAATATTCACCATAACCATAGCCGTAATACATTTCCCTCATAAAAGAGGGTTTCCTTCTAGGGAAAAAAACCCTAACATAATCTCTACCGTTAGATCTGCGACCTTATAATGAACGGTCTAGATTTACAATGAAATTACAATATACATTTA
>JASDQU010103847.1:122964-151741 GCA_032191745.1 Picea mariana
ATTAATACAACGGAACAGTGAGCAAATATGATCACAAAACTTGATTTCAACATACAACAAATAATTACTTTTATAGCTAGAAGGGTCAGCAACAAGATTAAACCCAACTGATGTCTTAATTGTTTTTATTAATGTTGATTTCATGTACTACACATTTCTTAGTTGTGGCTATCTTTAAAGTTTTATCTTGTGAAGTGGTTTTGTTCTTAATGATGGGAGTTGAGTATGTTTTTTTAGTTGGAATACTCATACTACAAACTTATTTAACATTGACTAAAGCTATATTTTAATAATTATTGTTTTTATTTATTGGTATAAAATAAACGCAAATTTATTTATTTATGAATAATGATTAAACACTTGATATTAACAAGAACCTGTCTCTTGAAAATGTTTTAATGTAATTGCTATATGTAATACAAAGCAAAAATTTTAAGTAAATATGAAACACATAAAATTTGTAATAATTTAACTAAAAGCAAAAAAGAAGTAATAGTGGGTATTCATGCCTTTAAAAATTAAAGTAGAATTGGACAAATCTAGGTTTTAATCAGTTTTCACAATTAAAGTCTTAAAAAACTTTTTAAAATAAAAGCATGATATAACTAAAATACACATGTGCAAAAGATAAGTAATAGTGGGTTTTAAAGTAGAATTAGATAAATCTAGGTTTTAATAACTGTTTGACAATCTCACAAGTATAAATTAAAGTCTTAAAACCCTTTTTAAAATAAAAACATGATATAACTAGAATACACATGTTTTCTAAACAATAGAGTGTCAAATCTATCTATTATCAATTAATTAATTTCAACTTAAACAATAATAATAAATTATATTTATGATTACATAAATAATAATGTTGTTATATTAAAATTTGAAGTCAAAGTCATCTAATACCATTTAATTAATTTCAACTTAGACAATAAAAATAAAAATATTATATGATTAGATAAATAATGTTGTTATATTAAAATTAGTAGTTTACTTAAAATTTGAAATTCCCTATGTAAAAGAGATTTTGAAAATAAAGAATAATTTTAATAGCCTTATATATAACATTGACATTATATTAAGTTTTAAATTATTGAACACATCACCCACACTAAGAGCGGGGGCGGTGAATTAGTGTGTGGACTTTTATAACTTTTCGTCTTGCAAGTTAGCAGTTAAAACATAATTGTACAGATTAAGAACAATCAAATCATAATCACAATCGACACAAGAGATACTAGATGTTTGTGTAAGCTTTTGTATAATTGATATGTATATATATGTGAATATAGTAATATGAATTTTCCCACCACCAACTATTTTGTTTCAGCACCAACTGAAGTAAGGAGCACCAACTCCCAAGAGAGCACCAACTCTCAAGAAAGACCCAGCTTGCCACAAGACCGAGCTTGCTGATAGAACACAGTGTATCCAACTAGAGTTCATATAGTAGTTCAATCGACTCTAGTAGCAATGATCCATTGTAGAATCAACTCTATCTCATGATCAAAGGTATACCATAAACAAACATCTCCACACTGCATCTTCTCTCTGAAATTCTCGCCTTCTTCACTTTATCTTCCCTCTTATATTCGCCTTCTTCTCTTAGATATTCGCACAGACCTCAGGTCTGTATCCCCTTCATTTTCTCTGCAAGCCGCTCTTTCTCAGTGAGCCTATCTTTCCCACAAGCTTGTCTTCTTCCCCAAGCACACAATCTAGTGAACCAATCATGGTTGTATTTATAGTTTCTTATGCTCAAAGATTGTTTAAGTTATTGGGCCGACTTGTGCAACAAGTTATAACTAACTTGTTCATTTACAATAACTTTTGGGACCACCAGAGATCATCATTCCAGGTCTTCGACTTTACATGTGGCATCCTGTTTACTTTCATAAATCGATCACATGTATGGATCGATTTCCTTCATCTTTGTGATTACAAAAATCAACGCTTCCTTCAAACCATGTTCATATGATCATTGACGTAGAACCACATAATTATCAAATTAAGCGACGCATTACATTCTTCCTTTTAAATCTCTTTACCATATGACCAATGACATTATTCAAACGTTAGGCGAGACAAACGCTTACCAATTAAACGGTCACAATTCAATCTCCCGATGAGAAGGACAATTTTTGGGACTTCGTGACTTTGCCCTTTGGGTCTTAGGGGTTTCACAACCTTTCAAATCTCTCGAAGTAGATTTTTTCGAACAGATCAGATGATTCTCATTTATATCATGGAACATGATTAATGGTCATATTCAATCCTTACATCTATCCTTTCATTGCTTAATCTGATGGCTAAGACTTAATCAAGCATTTAGATGGATGACCACCATTCACTTCGGGTCTTTGGCTATTATACTTACGCTATCCTTCCACTGTATTTTGATCAACGCTTGAGAATGCACCCGAAGTATTCTTTAGATTAGACGACCCATGTCCACTTTGAGACTTCGGCATTTGGGACTTCGGAGGTTTCAAATAAACGTTGCTCCATTTTCCACGGAGTGATCACCTGCTGAGTAAGACATAAGTGGTGGAGACCGCTTGCTGTCGGTTAATACTTCCACTTACACTATCCTTCCACTGTAGTAGATCGACGATTGAGAATGCTCCCGAAGTGATATTCAGATCAGACGTCTCGTGTCCACTTCGAGACTTCGACATTCAGTACTTCAGGACTTTGGTCAAGTGCTCGTGGTAAAAATCCTGAAGCAAAACTCCCATAGTTACATAAATTGATGATGTGTCACGAGTTGCGTAGCTGCCGCATGTCACTGAGATTCATGATTTGCACGTACCTGAAATGATGATTCAATTTGACACTTGTCATTATCTGATTGCACCATGTGTCCTTGTTGATGTAGTCTTGCTGACGTGGATCTCCTCATGTGGCACATGTTCTTCTCCTGTATCTAACAGTTTTCCTAACTCCCGATGTATCCTAGATCAATGGTTGAGAGCGACTTCAGACCTTCATCCTTCGGGACTTTTGACATTTTTTGGTGGTGAAAACTTTCAAAGTAAATCTTCCAGAGTGACGTAATTTATTGACATCACGTGTTGACATGGCATGTGCCAATTTCCTCTTGACACTTGTCATCATCTGATTATGCCATGCGTATTTGCTATTGTCATCATCTGATTATGCCATGTGTATTTGCTAACGTGGTCTGCTGACATGGTCTGCCACATGTCCTTGTAGACATGGTTTGCTGACGTGGTCTTCCACATGTCCTTGTAGACGTGGTATGCTGACATGGTCTTCTGACGTGGTCTGCCACGTGTCCTTGCTGACATGGTCTGCCACATGTCCTTTCTGATGTGGTATGTTGACCAACAACATCCCTGATCCAATAATCATCGTATGTCCTCCAAATCCGATGGTCCTTATTCATTTCGGATTTCTGGCTCTTCGGGCTTTGGGTCTTTCAAATCTCAAGTTGCCAATTCTCCTGAAGTGAGATTCCCCGAACAGTAACCTCCTCTCATCTTTGAACCTGAACTAAATGTTGTTCATTGATCATGTTCTCAGATCGATGGCTCGATCTATCTATGGTGTTTCTCTTCTAGCTTATCCTGTCCTTCCACTTAGAATGATCCAACGACTGAAGAAAATTCTCATAAATGAGATCTTAGATATTTTACGTTGCTTATCCTGTCCTTCCACTCTAAAGTGATCCAACGGTTGACAGGTATTCAGATAATCAAATTCTCAACTGTTTTTCCTCGCTTATCCTATCCTTCCACTTAAAGTAATCCAATGGTCGTGATGACACTTGAAGAAGATCAACGTGCAAGGATGATTGCAGAACCACAACTTGTGAGTGGGTTAACTCATCACCCAAGCTTCACAATTTGAAGTTGTGCGTTGTTGTTGAGTCAACCACAATCGTCGAGATTCGAAGCTATAAGATCTGACGGTCCTGACTAATTGCAGGATTAGAACTAGCGCGATATTTATTCTCCACAATCTATCATTGTCGTTGATCTAGCGATTGCACATCCGATGGTCACAACTCAATCTGACTTAATTTGATCATTTGTTGGATCAACCACATTCGTTGATATTCGAATCTATGAGATCTGATAATATAGACCAATTTTTGGATTGGAACTATAGAGTCGTTTAATTCTCCTTCCGATCTCCGCAATCTATCCCTGTCGTTGATATGGCGATTGCGTATTTAACGGTCATGACTTAATCCAACTTAATCTGATCATTTGTTATATCAACCACAATCATCGATCTTCAAAGCTATAAGCTCTGACAATCTTGACCAATTATGGGATTGGAACTAGGAAGTCATTTAATTCTCCTTTCGATCTCTGCAATCTATCCATGTCATTGATCTGGCTTACAAATCTAATAGTCACAATCCTCCAATGGTCCTCAAGCCCACAGTCACTCATATGACCAACATCTGTAATATGAGACGATCAACACGGTCAATTTCTTGATCGGACGGTTGCTGAGGCTTCTCACCCCAAGCTTACGTTTTTCCTTCCGAGCTTTGATCTATGCATACTGTTTGCTCCTCCTCCTAAGCTTATGCTTTTGATTCTGAGCTTTGATCTTTGCATACTGTTCGCTCCTCTTTCTGAGCTTACACTTCCTTCTGAGCTCTTTGATCTCTACATACTATTCGCTTCTCTTCCTGAGCTTATGCTTCCTTTCGAGCTCTTTGATCTCTGCATACTTTTCGCTCCTCCCCTTGAGCTTACGCTTCTTATCTTTGCATATTTTTTGACATTTTATTCTAACTGATATATTGTTGACACAAATGACCTGATCTTACACTTCCTTCCAAGCTATTTGATCTCTGCATATTGTTCGCTCCTCTTCCTGATCTTACGCTTCCTATCTCTTCATATTGTTTGACATTTTCTGCTAACTGATATACTGTTGACATCAATGACAATCTCATCTATGGTATATCACAATGATAATTCATCATAACAATAAATCATCACATCGATTGTTGATATCAATGACAATATGTCCAACAATATCCCCCTTTGTCATTGAGGGCAACCCACTGACTACATATACAAAACTCCCCATGTGATGATGTTTTTCTCATATGAAGTTTCTCTCCCCCTTTGACATCAATGGAAAAGGGTTTTTCCTCCTGTGGTAAAGCTCTGTATGTTACTGACTAGAATCTGAACTTGGGTAACTCTTCCTACAATCATCCTTTTCTTGTCATAACTGAATGACTCCCCCTTTCATTCTTCTCTCTTTGCTTCTAATTGTTCTCCCCCTTTGTTTCTAAAAGGGTAGTTTTTTTTTTTTTCTGATAGGGTTTCTCCTCTTTTTATCTCTACAGGATGTCATGTACATCATTTTGTACATCAGAATGTTGTTTTTGTAGATGTCATTGTCCTACTGGAGCATTGTGCAATTGTAGCTCATATTATTCAAACAATCCTTGGATCTACCCATTGATTCTTATACATCTTTATCCAAGATGCTTCTTTACTATACATTGCTCTAAAGTTGTCTGGGAAAGTTTATACTATGCTTATCACATGACTGACATTCTTTTTCCAATAATCAACTTTACTCCTGTTCACTTTTTTAGTCTTTGTTATCCACATCTATGAGTGTCTTGGTTTCTTGAACTTTGTTCTCCGATCTTCTATTACTTAAACTTCATTTTTCTTCCATGTTCCTTTTACTCCTTTTGTTGTATTGTATAAAGCATTTCTCATTGACTGCTTTTTTGAGTTCCAACAGTTATGGGCTTTGTGGCCATATCCACCACATCTATAACATCTCATAGTGTAACAATGTGTAGCAACATGTCCAACGTGATTGTAGTTCCAACATCTTATACTGTTGTTAAACATACCAAATTTTTTTCTTCCATGACGCCTACAATCCAAGGCTTTCTGACCATATTCATTACAAGAAAAACAATAACCATGAAAAACACTCTCATACCTTCTTTGATTCATCCATGAAGGTTTCTCTCTTATAAACTTTCTTTGAGGTATATGAGTATCTTCTGGATGTCTTCCTTGATATGATCTTCTAAATTTTGTAGTGTTGCTTTTATTTCTTGAACGTGAAGAACTAGAGTCATACCTGCTTTCAATTTTTACAAATGAAGGAGTTGTGTCAGACATGTCTTCATCCTTTATGAATGAAGGACCCGTGTCAGACCTGCTTTCACCTTTTACAAATGAAGGACCTGCATCAGGTTTATTAGGAGTACTGATTTCTTCCTTGTTGTATCCAAGACTGGATTTTTCATTTGGTGATCTATGAATATCTAGTATCTCATCCAAGGTCATGGAGTTGTTCATGAACTTGATTTGAGTGTTTGTCTTCTCAACCTTCTTTCTAAGATTCACAACTTCTGCTTCCATCTTATGACATGATTCTTCCTTTTTGTTCAGTTGGTTCCTCAATACCTCCTCCCTTCTTTTGGCTTCTTCAAGTTGGATTTTAAGATTGACATAGCTTTCCCTTGGTTCTTTTAGTTCTACAAGGTTTTTTGATCGGTTCATCATCTTCCTTCTTTTCTTCTTTTGCTTGACTGATTTTCAATCTTTTGATCTCCTCTTCTTTTTATTTTGTTAGATTTGTAACTTCTATTTTTAATCTTTTGATCTCTTCTTCTTTGTTTTCTAACTAAATATTTTGCTCATATATGATTTCTTCATTGTCTTTGAGCTTTTCTTTTATTTCCAGGATATGCTTTTGATTGTTAAGTCATCATCTTCCTTCTTCTTTTATTTTACTTGACTAATTTCTTTCTTCAGCTTCTCGATCTCCTCTTCTTTTTCTTCCAACTTATTATCCTGCTCATATATTATCTTTTCATTGTCCTTGAGCATTTCCTTTATTTTCAAGATATGCTTTTGACTCTTTTCAAGAAATTATTTAGTGTAGTCATGAAGATAGTTATAGTTTGAATCATTGTGGTCATAACGGTATTCACAGAGGCTCCAATCAACCTTTTGTTTTCCCTTCTATAGTTCTTCTTCTACTTCTTCCATGGGATAAATGATAATAGAACATTCTTTTATTGTATCTGAGTCTTCTTCTTTACTTGCAGAGGAGGATTCAATATCAACATTATTGCAATCGAAATATTGTGGAGAGTCTTTACCTTTATTGATGGTTGAGTCTTCCTCTTCATCCTTGATAGGAATGTCTTATGTGTATTTTCTTTTGATTTGATACATCTCTTCTAACTTTAGCCATAAGTCCTTAGCAGATGTGCATAGTCCTATGCTAGCCTTGACTGTATTTGATAATCCATTGAGAAGAATCTTCAATGCCACTTCATTGTTCTTCCTTGCTCTTCTTTGGACTGTAATCTTGGATAGATTCTTTGATGTAGTTAAATCACAGGGCTTGCTTACTACTGAATTTCAAACTTCATATCCTTTTGAATTCAAATATTGTTTCATATTTTCTCTCCATGAGGAATAATCTGTTCCATCAAATAAGGGAGCTTCAATTGTGGAGAGATCCATCTTCCCACCCATTTCTTCATAATATACCTTCTAGTGTTTAAACCGTGCTAAAGGAACCTGCTCTGATACCAATTGTTGAACACATCACCCACACTAGGAGCGGGGGGGGTGAATTAGTGTGTGGAATTTTATAACTTTGCTTCTTGCAAGTTAACAGTTAAAACATAATTGTACAGATTAAGAACAATCAAATCATAATCACAATGGACACAAGAGATACTAGATGTTTGTGTAAGATTTTGTATAATTGATATGTATATATATATATATATATATATATATATATATATATATATATATATGTGAATATAGTAATATGAATTTTCCCAGCACCAACTGAAGTAAGGAGCACCAACTCCCAAGAGAGCACCAACTCTCAAGCAAGAACCAGCTTCCTACAAGACCCAGCTTGCTGATAGAACGCAGTCTATCCAACTAGATTTCATATAGAAGTTCAACATACTCTAGTAGCAGTGATCCATTATAGAATCAACTCTATCTCTTGATCAAAGGTATACCATAAATGTTCATCCCCACACTTTATCTTCTCTCTAAAATTCACGCCTTCTTCACTTTATCTTCCCTTTGATATTCATGCCTTCTTCACTTCTTCTTCTCTCTGATATTCACATGGACCTCAGGACCACATCCCCTTCATTTTCTCCACAAGAGGCTCTTTCTCAGTGAGCCTATATTTTCCCACAAGCCCGTCTTCTTCCCCAAGCACACCATCTACTGAACCAATCATGGTTGTAGTTATAGTTTCTTATGCTCAAATCTTGTTTAAGTTATTGGCACGACTTGCGAAACAAGTTATAACTAACTTGTTCATTTACAACAACTTTTGGGACCACAAGAGATCATCATTCCGGATCTTCAACTTTACATGTGGTATCCCCTTTACTTTCATAAATCGATCACAGTTATGGATCAATTTCCTTCGTCTCTGTGATTACATAAATCGACGCTTCCTTCAAACCATGTTCATATGATCATTGATGTAGAACCACAGGCTTATCAAATTAAGTGATGCATTACATTATACCTTTTAAATATCTTTACCATATGACCAATGGCATTATTCAGATGTTAGGCGAGACGAGTGCTTGAGCGCTTACCAATTCAACAGTCAAGATTCAATCTCTTGATGAGATGGATGATTGTCGGGACTTTGGGACTTCAGGACTTCGCCCTTCAGGTCTTTGAGGTTTCACAACCTTTCAAATCTCTCGAAGCAGATTTTTCTGAACAGATCAGACGGTTCTCATTTATATCACGGAACAAGATCAATGGTCATATTCGATCCTTACATCTATCCTTTCATTTCTTAATCCGACAGCCATGACTTAATAAAGCATCGAGATGGATGGCCACCATTCACTTCGGCACTTCAACTATTATACTTACACTATCCTTCCACTTTATTTTGATCAACGGTTGAGAGTGCACCTGAAGTATTCTTCAGATCAAACGACCCATGTCCACTTCGAGACTTTGACATTCGGGACTTCAGAGGTTTCGAATAAACACTGCTCCATTTTCCTTCAGAGTGATCACCTGTTGAGTAAGTCATAAGTGGTGGAGATCGCTTGTTGTCAGTTAATACTTCCACTTACACTATCCTTCCACTGTAGTAGATCGACGACTGAGAATGCTCCTGAAGTGATCTTCAAATTGGATGTCTCGTGTCCACTTCAGGACTTCGCCATTCGGGACTCTGGGACTTTGATCAAGTGTTTGTGGTAAAAATCCCGAAGCAAAACTCCCATAGTGACATAACTTTCTTACGTCACTTGATGACGTATCACGAGCTGAGTAGTTGTCGCGTGTCACTCAGATTCGTGATTTGCACGTACATGAAATGTCGATTCAACTTGACACTTTTCATTATCTGATTGCACCATGTGTCCTTACTGACGTAGTCTTGTTGACGTGGATCTCCTCATGTGGCACATGTTCTTCTCCTGGATCTATTGGTTCTCCTAACTCTTGATGTATCCTAGATCGATGATTGAGAGCAACTTCAGACCTTCGTCCTTCAAGACTTCGGGACTTTTGACATTTTTTGGCGGTGAAAACTCCCGAAGTAAATCTCTCGGAGTGACGTAACTTATTGACGTCACATGTTGACATGGCATGATCCAATTTCCTCTTGACACTTTTCATCATTTGATTATGCCATGTGTATTTTTTGACATGGTCTGCTGACATGGTCTACCACATGTCCTTGCTGCCATGGTCTGTTGATGTGATCTGCCACATGTCCTTGTAGACGTGATCTGCTAACGTGGTATTCTGATGTGGTCTTCCACGTGTCCTTGCTGACGTGGTCTGCCACATGTCCTTGCTGATGTGGTTTGTTGACCAACAACCCTGATCCAATGGTCATTGTATGTCCTCCAAATCCGATGGTCCTTATTCATTTCAGATTTCTGGCTCTCCGGACTTCGGGTCTTTCAAATCTCAAGTTGTCAATTCTTCCAAAGTGTGATTCCCCAAACAGTAACCTCCTCTCATATTTGAACCTGAACTAAATGTTTTTCATTGATCATGTTCTCAGATCGATGGCTCGATCTATCTATGGTGCTTCTCTTCTAGATTATCCTGTCCTTCCACTTAGAATGATCCGACGATTGACGAAAATTTGCATAAATGAGTTCTCAAATATTTTATGTTGCTTATCCTATCCTTCCACTCAAAAGTGATCCAACGGTTAACGGGTATTTGTATAATTGAATTCTCAACTATTTTTCCTTGCTTATCCTGTCCTTACACTTAAAGTGTTCCAACGGTCATGAAGACACTTGAAGAAGATCAACGTGCAAGGATGATTGTGGAACAACAACTTGCAAGTGGTTTAACTCGTCACCCAAGCTCTGCAATTTGAAGTTGTGCATTGTTTTTGAATCAACAACAATCGTTGATCTTCGAAGCTATAAGATCTAATGGTCCTGACTAATTGCGGGATTGGAACTAGTACGATATTTAATTCTCCTTTCGATCTCTGCAATCTATCCCTATCGTTGATCTGGCGATTGCACATCCAACAGTCACAACTCAATTCGACTTAATCTGATTGTTTGTTGGATCAACCATATTCGTCGATATTAGAGTTTATGAGATCTTATGATCTATACCAATTGTGCGATTGGAACTAGGGAGTCGTTTAATTCTCTTTCCGATCTCCGCAATCTATCCCTGTCGTTGATCTGGCGATTTCGCATCCGACGGTCATGACTTAATCCGACTTAATTTGATCATTTGTTAGATCAACCTCAATTGTCGATATTTGAAGCTATAAGATCTGACGATCTAGACCAATTGCGGGATTGGAACTAGCGAGTCATTTAATTCTATTTCCGATCTCCGCAATCTATCCCTATTGTTGATCTAGCTTGTAGATCTGACGATCATGACCCTCCAATGGTCCTCAAGCCCATGGTCACTCATATGACCAATGTCCATAATATGAGATGATCCATAGGGTCAATTTCTTGATCGGACGACTGTTGAGGCTTCTCACCCCGAGCTTACATTTTTCCTTCTGAGCTTTGATCTCTGCATACTGTTCACTTCTCCTTCTGAGCTTACGTTTTTTATTTCGAGCTTTGATCTCTGCATATTGTCCGCTCCTCTTCCTAAGCTTACGCTTCCTTCCGAGCTCTTTGATCTCTACATACTGTTCGATCCTCCTCCTGAGATTATGCTTTTGATTCGGACATTTGATCTCTACATACTGTTCGCTCCTCTTCCTGATCTTACGCTTCCTTCTGAGCTCTTTGATCTCTGTATATTGTTTTCTCCTCCTCTTGAGATTACGCTTCCTATCTCTGCATACTATTTGAAATTTTCTACTAACTGATATATTGTTGACATCAATGACCTGAGCTTATGCTTCCTTTCGAGCTCTTTTATCTCTGCATACCGTTATGTCCTCCTCCTGAGCTTACGCTTACTATCTCTGCATATTGTTTGACATTTTCTGCTAACTGATATACTGTTGACATCAATGAAAATCTCATATATGGTATATCACAATGATAATTCATCATAACAATAAATCATCATATCGACTGTTGACATCAATGACAATATGTCCAACATAAATATTGGATGGTTTTTAAATAAAATATTAATGTGATTTTAATTTGACATACATTACTTTTTAATGAGAAGACAATGATGTCAGTTTTAGGTTTTAGGTTTTGTTGATTATTTTTAAAAAAATGTTGACATAGATAATATCAATGGTTTACATATAAACAAATCAACATATTTCATAATAAAGTGAAAATTAATCATATAAATTTGCAATGTCTTATCCAAAAATTACAAGATACAAGATATATATCTAGAGTTAATAAGCAGTGAACAATATTGTTCATTTGTCCTTGATGAATGCAAATAAAATGTGCATGCAAACCAACATTTACATAAAGAATAATATGCATATCCAGAGCTTATAAACCCTAAAAAAATATTTCCCATTTGTCTTTGAGTTTTATTTTGCACGTTTTGTTCTTAATAGATTCAATACACACATACCAAAACTTCTACAAACTTATTCTGAAGTCCATGTATAAATTTGCATTACATATATTTATAGTGTTTCAAAGTTGGAATCACACAAAGGTGGTAAGAGAATTTATAAATGATTTCATCCACTCTCTTCACCTTTGGTCAACTAAAATAAGCAAATTTATAAATGCTTTTTAACATTAATTAAATGGACCAATCTCTTTGGTCAACTAAAATAAGCAAATTTATAAATTCTTTTTAACATTAATTAAATGGACCAATCTCTTTATACAATAGAGTAGAATATGTTTTGAGCGGGAATAATACTTCTCTGCAGTTTTGAATGCGAATAATGCTTCTATAGGGTTTATTTGTAGTTTCTCTCTCTGAGTTTCATAAATTACAATTGGACATGTGAAATGAGGTGAGTCACTTTTTACTTTGATTCAATTTTAATTTAAAATATATTTGTAATATATTAACGTAAAGAGATGTAAATAT
Source organism: Picea mariana (assembly GCA_032191745.1). Taxonomy (NCBI): domain Eukaryota; kingdom Viridiplantae; phylum Streptophyta; class Pinopsida; order Pinales; family Pinaceae; genus Picea; species Picea mariana. The sequence goes on from JASDQU010103847.1 coordinate 135,480, forward strand.
TTTGTATTTTAAGTTTCATAAGTAAAAGTTGATTTGAGATATAATAGTTAATATCATTATTATCCATTAAAAAAAAATATTTTCCATTTTTAAAGTCAATCCAAAATAATAATTGTTACATTTTTTTTTCTCTTCTTTTCAATATGAGCACTCCACCACCTATTCCAAAAACTCAACCTAGCATAGGGAGGCCCCCAAAAATCACCCTAGAGATCATTTACTATTATATGGAATCAATAGAAAAAAAGAGAGAAGAGAGAGATGCCAAAATCCAAATAGAGTTAGAATCATTAGAAAAAAGAAGTGAAGAAAGAGAGGTAAAACTCCAAATATAGCTAGAGGCAATGATTGATAAAAAAAATTAAAGATACCTTTCAAACTCAAATAGAGGATAGATTCTTAGGGTTCAAGAGTGAATTGCAGACAATGAAGGTTAGGATTCAAGAAATGGAAAAACATAAAAAATAAACCCAAGGAGGGGTTGAAGAAAATCACAACTTGAGAGATAAGATTAAAGAGCTAGAAGAAAAACTAACCAACAATTTGACCCTTAGTAATATGGAAAACAAATTGGATATCAAACTCATCAAAGAGGAAATGAATAAGCTAATCGAATTGGACCATGAGCGTAACAAAAGAGCCTTGAACCTCATAATTTTTGGTATAAAATAACAACAAGAGGAGGACAAGCTAGCAATAGTAAAAGAAGAATTAAATGATAAATCACAAATTGATACAACTTACCTCATAGAAGAAAAAAGGCTAGGAAAAATAATTGATCACAAAGATAGGTTGATCTGTGTCAAAGTAAGTTGTAGTGACCATAAATATAACATACTTAGTAAATATCCAAGATTAAAAGGGTCAAGAATATTTATAAATGAAGACCTCATTCCTAAAGACCAAGTTGAATTAAGGAAGGAAGTACAAAAGGTAAAAGAAGCCAGGAAAGAAGGAAAATGAGCAATAATTAGAAATTGAAAAGCTATTGTTAGGGATAGAGACCAGAAGGATAATAATAAATAGGAATTTGGGACACTCGGGATCCTTTTTTGGAATTGTCATGGCTTTCCATGGCGCAAAGGTCCTATGATAAGTTGGATCCCAAGTAATATTGATATTATCTGTCTAGTTGAAACTTGGGAGCATGAGGAGTCTAAGGTTTGTAACATAAAATTATTTGTCTTGTGGTCGGCATGGAACAAAAAATCCCATCGTAGAGGGATAGGAGGCATAGCTTGTTATATTAGAAAGAACATTTCTCCTCACATTCAAATTCATAAGATTGACCCTCTCAATCAATACATTTGAATACAAATTTCAGACACCAATGCTAAGAAGATGTATATAGAAATTTGCTATTTTGCACCTATTAATTCTACTTTTTATAAGAAAAATAATCTAGATAACAATTGTCCCTATAACAATTTAGAACAAGATATTTATAGTTTGAAAAATGAAGGTAATATCTTCCTACTAGGAGACTTTAATGCTAGGACTGCAACTAAACAAGCTACTCTTTTAAGTATTGATTCCAACCATAATCCTTTGTGGCTAGATGAGGACCTTGTTTTATCTAATAGCTACAAAAGTAGCTCTGAAGACCTAATTGAGAATTTGTTTGGTACTGAGTTAATCAAGCTCTGTAGCTCTCAAGTCCTAATAATTTGCAATGGAGTAATGAAGTGGCCAAACTCCAACCAAATGACTTGTATTCATGGGCTAGGCAGTAGTGTTGTAGATTATGTGATATATGATATCCCTATTTCCAACCAAATAACAACTTTTGACCCTTTAAATGACTATGAGCCTGACTTTGATCATAAACCTTTAACCATAACTCTAAACATTTCCGTGCATAGGAGCGCCATTGAAGAGAATTATGATAATCAAAGGAATTTATGCTTTGAAAAAAGTACACTTGACATTTTCTTAAAGGATTTAAATAGTAAATTAAATATCCTAACTTATAAGGACAACATTGAAAAAATCTATCATAATTTTACAACTACCCTTTTCACTTCTATTAACAAGTTTTCTTTTGAGGTGTCCTATAACAAGAATAATAGAACGCCCAACCCCTGGTATGATAAAGAATGTAAAATTTCTAGGAAATCCATTAGGGATGCTTCTAATGAGTCCTTAAAACTCGATAAGATCAATACGTACAAAGCCCTAATTAAAAGGGGAAAAAGGCACTATATCAATAAAAGTGAAGAGCAACGTTCACAACTATATAAGTTAGATCCTAAGAAGTTCTGAAGCCAAATTCTAAAATGAAATACTAAATAAAATAATAGGATTCCCTTAAGCGACTGGAATTCCTACCTTAAAAGTCTTTACAAGTTCCCTAATGCCATGGACACCATTCCTATTGTCCCTACAAAGGAAGAAGTTTTTTCTTTAGATGACATAGAGTTTGGGGTTAAGCGACTTGCAAATGGGAAAGCTAAGGACATTGAAGGCTACCAAGCTGAAATTTTTAAAATCAAAGGGTCAATCCCTCACATACACAAGCTCTTCAATTTAGCAGTCAAGCAGGGCTTCCCTAAACCCTGTATGCAAAGCCTCATTGTTTGTATTTTTTAAAATGGGGATAGAAACATTCCCTCTAATTATAGGACCATTATGATTAGACCGATTTTAGCCAACCTTTATGGAATTATTTTGGAAAAGAAGATTAGCCTTTGGCTAAAAAGTCATAGTAAAATAGCTAAAGGCCAGGTTGTGTTTAGGAGATATCATTCATCTTTGGACCATCTTTTTACCTTTAGGATCATTATAGAGGAGTTCCACAATACTAAAACGAATCTTTTTTGTTGTTTTGTTGACTTTAGAAAATCTTTTGACATGATTCCTAGTAAAAACCTTTGTAATAGGTTGGAAGAGATAAAAGTGTCTCTCGAGTTGAAGGATGTTGCAATAAGGATGTATGAGAACATTATTGCTAATTTTAAAAACACTGAGGGATGGTCAAAAGAGATTAGCTACAATATTGGAGTCTAACAAGGTTGTCCCTTGTCCCCTACCCTTTTTGGCATATACATTGACAAGTTAGAAGATTGCTTGGAAAAATCAGGTTGTGTTGGCCCTACTCTCACTGGTATAGTCATCAATCTTCTTCTCTATGTCGATGATATCATTCTTATGGAAAGGAATCCCCATGATCTTGAAAACCAACTAAAAATCGTCTAGGATTTTTGCTCCAATATGGTTATAATTGTTAATATTGATAAGACTAAGGTCATGATTATTAAATGCAATAAGATCCCTTATGATACCTTCATATATGAAAACAACAACTTGGAGGAAGTGACTTCATAAAAATACCTTGGAATTGATATTCACCACAAGCTCAATTGGAATTATAGCATTGAGAAAATGATTATTTGGGGATGGAAAGCGTATTATGGGCTTGAAAACAATTGTAAATCAGTTGATCTTTGGAGTTGGGATAAGAAGAAAATCCTCTTTGAGACTATTGTTACACATGTTATTCTTTATGGATGTGAATTCTAGGGCTGTAGTATCTCTCGTGAATCCTAGAGAAAAATAGAGTAATTACAAAATAATTTTATAACCTATAATCTCAAAATTAAAGGAAATACACCCTATCCCATCCTCCTCTTAGAAACAAGCATATCCCCCATTGAGAGCATGGCTATGACTAGATACCTAATGTATAAGAACATGTTAAACAACATGGAATACAAGAGGCTTCCTAAAATTGCTTCAAAATCGAGTCATAACCACCATTGACTCAAGAGAGAGTGGCATAAACATGCCCAGTTTTGGCTAAACTATTGGGAAATCGTGGAAGACACCATTTTGTAGAATAAATATACTATTAAAAAAAACATCAAATCAAAATTTAAGGAGAAAACACCATGGGATGAAAGAGTGTGTCACCTTTGTGACACTAAGAAGGTTGAAGATGAAAAACACTTTCTCTTAGATTTTCCAACCTATTCCCATATTAGATCTCATTTTCAAAATATTTGTCACACTACCAACCTTCCTAACCTCTCAACTCAAAAAAAGTATGGTGATCTTGGAAAGCTTCTCTTAATGTTTTTCAAGCATAGAAACAAAATTCTAAAGAATTGCAAGTAATCACTTACCCTCTTAAGGTACGATAGACCAATTCAGTCTTAGTGGAGGTTAATCATCACCATCATCACCATCATCAATTATCAATCAGATAAACTCAAATGTTTATATACAATTTATGTTCTAGTTAATGCCAATAAATATACAATTTATGTTTTAATTAATGTCAATAAAATGAATTAATTTCTTTATACAATTTAACTTAGTTTGTAAATGTTATTCACTTTTAGTTTGATTGAATTTATAAATGTTTCTACTTAATAATAATTAGATGGATTTATTTTTTTAAATATAATTTAGTTGAATTTGTAAATATAATTAACTTTTAACTTAGTTAGATTCATAAATATTTTTACTTAATTTTAATTAAGTAAATTAATTCATTAAAACAATTTGATTGAATTCATAAATACTACTCAATTTGAATTAAATGGAATAACATTTTATATAATTTGATTGAATTTATAAATATTAAACCATCAAATACAAATTTTCACTAATAATAACAATTTAAAATTAACCTTTTACATTATAATAATATTTTAAAATTAATTATTTTAAAATATTTATAAACATTATTTAACAAATAGTTAAATAATTTTGTAAATAGAAAAACTATAAAAATAAATTTTCACATCCGAATTAACATCCACGTCCATCAACCCCACGGCCGGGCAACGCTACTATGTGGAAACATTCTCATACTTATATATAACATGCATATAAATCTAATTAACAGATTTATGGAAATTTAACCAATAATACAGAGTAATCATGGTATTACTACTGACATACAGAATTAAACAAAATTAACAACAAATATCATTGTAATGGAATACATGATAATATTGCAAGCATCACAGACATGCATTTTAATTGAAATTAAACACATGCATATAATTATCTTTGAAACTGTAGTAACTCCACCAACCACGTGCAGACCTTCCACGAACCTCCCATCCTTAGATCATGCTACTCATCATGCTCAGTAATGGGTCACTCCCGAGCTGGGACCAAGCTCCACCCAGGGAAAGGGAATCCTAGACTAGGCTGAGGTTACAGGAAAATTGCACAGAGCAACCAAAAGGATGCTCTCCAGGAGCCTTCTTACGCCCACTACTCATAGAATATCATTCCCCACATGCTTGTTCCACCCGGGAATATACACCTTCACAAGCACAGTCTATCAATGCTTCACCTTCCTCTCTGGGTCTCGACAATAGGCCGGATCAGAAATTCTCAGAGCTTCATAGCTGGTGTTGGACTCTCTCTGGTAGAAAACCACTTCCCAACAGACTCTCTCACCTGGAGGGAACTTCTCATAGGCCCAAAAACCTATCTCTTCTACCACAGTCTTGACAACCCGGTTCTTCAACCAATTTTCAACCCAATTCCCGCAAGGTGAGGATAGCAGCAACAACAACTGGTCAATTCCACTCAAGAAACAAAGAAGGCAGAAACTCAAAGATAGTTCAGGTACATACTCGACTCTGCAAGAGAGGATAGGCTTGGATCACATGATACATAGGTGACACGACTCAATCCATGGGTTTTTGACAGGGCTCAGTCAATGTAGAGGTCGAACACAGACTCAAGTGGTTCAGATTGAAGAAAACGACAATAGGCCACTAAGATAATGCACGGTTCAGGTAACATCGGTTTCAGATCTATGTGACAAGGAATCAATGCATATATCAGACGCATAACAACCCACATTTCATGCAACAGACGACCAAATGGATGATGAGCGAAGAGACCAGATGAAATTCCTAGTTTCAAATAGTCGATGGCAGAATGGAGGACGAACCCTGAACTCAACTGACGCTTCAGCTTTTAACCACATGCGCCTAGGTCGACACTTGTCTTACTGAAGCTGAATGTGTTCCCTTTTGCACACTTGGAGCTGCATATGTTGCCTTTCCTAGGACTTAGGATAAAAACATGTTTTGTCACCCAACTTTAGAATAATAATAAAATATTATTCTCAAGGACTTAAGCTCCTAAACTTAGCCCCTCTTTCCAACCTTTCAACCCCCTTTTTCCCTTACCCACCCTGTGGAAGCTTATTCCCCCATCACTCTTTCTTCATGGTCGGTCTACACGCAATGATGTTTAATCTTTATTAATGTTTTGCATATTACATATACAAAAATAGGGTCTTGGCCTTTAACACTTAGGATCTCCAGCCTAATAAACACACAAGCCCACCATTTTATCAATACTTGGCTCACCAGCCTACAAAACATAATTTACAATTCATAAACATGATTTACAATTCATAAACATGATTACAAAAGGGCTCATCCTTGGGGATATTACAATCACCTCCCCTTATTTTTGCACTGTCCTTAGTGCAACTTTCACACAACATTAGCAAGATTTTCAAAATATTCAAAAATATGAGGGTATTCTGCCTGCATAGCATCCTCATGCTCCCATGTCGCGTCCTCGGGGTCGTACCAGGTTCCTTGGACCTTTAAAATCCCTATGGACCGATTCCGAAGATATTTTCTTTTCCGGTCCAATCTGCTTACAGGATGCACTTGCAGGACACCTTCTTGCTCCACCTGAATCACATTCCAATCAATTGCATGATTAGTATCAGGTATATATTTCTTAAGCAATGAAACATGAAACACATTATGTACATTCATGGATGCAGGTAATGCAAGCATATATGCAAATGGCCCAATCCTTTCTAGGATTTCAAATGGCCCACAAAATCTGGCTGCCAACTTGGAGCATCTTCTTAGCTTTAGGGAACTTCTATTAGCTTTCACTTTCAGGAAAACATGGTCACCCACTTTAAACTCTCTGTGGGTTTTGTTCTTATCATCGTAATGTTTCTGCTTGTCTTGGGTAGCTTTCAAATTCTGCTTAATTTTTAGCATATGTTCTTCCATTTCCTTGAGAAACTCTGGCCCAACTACTTCCCTATCAGTTGGATTATCCCATCTTACTGGAGTATTTCACTTTCTTCCATAAAGTGCTTCAAATGAGATCATCTTCAATGATGCTTAATACCCATTATTGTAGGCGAATTCTACCAAATGTAGGTAATCTTCCCATTTTGATGGTTTGTCCATCACATACATCCTTAGTATGTCTTCTATCACCCGATTCACCCACTCTGTCTTCCCATCAAACTTAAGATGATAGGATATGATAAAGTTCATATTCATTCTAAACCCCTTGAATAACCCTTTCCAGAAATTTGAGGTAAATTTCGGGTCTCTGTTAGACATAATTGTCTTGGGAATTTCGTGCAATTGTGTCACTTCCTTCATTAAAATATCAACAACATTCGCTGCCTTGTGAGTAGTCTTTAACAAAATAAAATGGGTAGCTTTCGTAAGATTTTCCACTACCACCATGATTGAATCATGTTGCTTTCATGTTCTAGGAAATCCCGTGATGAAATCCATTGTCACCACTTCCCACTTCCACTTAGGAATGGGTAAAGGTTACAGCAACCCTACTGGGTGTATGTGCTCATCTTTAACCTTCTGGCACTCCATACATCAGGTGATGTATTCACCAATATATTTCTTCATGCCTAGCCAAAAGTAATGGCTCTTGACTGTTGCCACCGTTTTCTGATATCCAGGGTGCCCAGCATAAGGCACATTATGCATTTCATGCAAAATTGCAAGTTTCAAATATTGGACATTAAGTATATAAATTTTTTTCTCGTACAAAATTATTCCAGCAGCCCCTAATTTATAGATATCCACTTTTTGTGGCATCTTACCTTGTTGTAGCTTTGCTACCAAATCCTGCAAATATGTATTTGCAGCCTCCAAAATTTTTCTTTTAATATCAGTTCGGTACATGCTAATGGCTGTAGCATGTAATTCGTGTACTCTCCTGTTGAGTGCATCAACCACTTTATTCTCCTTCCCATTGATATGCTTGATATCAAAATTGTACTCACAAAGAAAATCCAGCCACCTACTCTGTCTATCATTCAAGTTTGGTTGATCAAACAAATATTTCAGACCGTGGGCTATGACCTCACGTAAGTGTGTGATTGTAATATCCCCAAGGACGAACCCTGTGGCAATCATGTTTATGAATTGTAAATCATGTTTTGTAGGCTGGTGAGCCAAGTATTGATAAATTGGTGGGGTTATGTGCTTATTAGGCTAGAGAGCCTAAGTGTTAAAGGCCAGTAGCCTGTTTTTGTATATGTAATATGCAGAACATTAATAAATATAAGCATCGCTACATGCAGACCGACCATGAAGAAAAAGTGATGGGGGACTAAGCTTCCACAAGGTTGGGTAAGGGAGGAGGCTAAGTGTGTGGGCCTAGGGGATAAGCTAGGGGTCTTACCTCTAAAGGGGATAATAAATTATTATTATTCCCTAAAGACTAAGGTGGAAAATTGATGAGTGCTTTCCTAAGTTCCTGGGAAAGGGGAACGAATGAAAATGTAGTGCATGTAGCTCCAAGAAGACAAGTGTCGACCTGGGCGTGTGCATTAAAAGCTGAAGAATTTAGCCGTGTTGGGGGTTTGTTCGGGGGAGTCTAGCGATTCTCCATCTACTGTCTAACCATGAATGGGGACATCCATCAGGGACCTTGGAACGAGTAACCCGTGAGTCATTCTTCCAACCTCCGCATGAGTTCGTTGGTTATTCCGCCATACGCCATCTATCCTGTTTTTCTCCATCATCGACCTCTATGCTTTGTCCTCTGGTCACGCATCCTGAAACCAGTGAGAACCCGTGGACTGAGCCGCATCTTCTGTGAAACCCGGGTATTATGTATTTGTCTGAGCCGTGTGGTGTCTTAACTATGGGATGTTGTGGCCATGCAGTTCTTGGACTAATTGTGGCTTTCTTCCTTCTGTCATTCCTGTGTGAATGAGTGATGAACCATTACTGTTGTCCTCACTTGGCTAGAGATGAGTCAAGGAGTGTGCTGAAGAAGCAGATTGTCAGGTCCGTGGTTGAAGAGGCGGGTTGTCAGGTCTGTGAGCATCTCTCTCCAGGTGAGAGAGTCTCCTAGGAAGTGGTTTTCTCCCAGAGAGAGTCCAGCACCAGCTACGGAGCTCTAAGAATTCATGATCTAGCCTGTTGCCGAGACCTAGAGAGGGAGGTGAAGCACCGATGGACTGTTCTTGTGAAGGTGTATACTCTCGGGTGGAACAGGCATGTGGGGAATTCAAGTCTATGAGTTGTGGGCGTAAGAAGGATCCTGGAGTGAATCCTTCTAGTTGCACTGTGCAGTGTTCATGTAACCTCGACCTAGTCTAGGATTCTCTTGCCCTGGGTGGAGCTTAGTCCTAGCTCGGGGGTGACCCACTGCTGAGCATGATGAGCAACGTGGTCTATGGCTGGGAGGTTCATGGAAGGTCTACACGTAGTTGGTGGTCTTCTAATAACATATAAGTACCACTTTTATGTTCATTTACATGTTGTGTAATGGTACATATGTTGTAATTGATGAGTATCGTCTATATATGTTGTATACGCTGCATGTGTAGGCTTACTTTTATTTCCGCATTATTATGTTATATATATGTAGAATAGTCATTCTATGTTTATATGGATGTGTATGTTTTTCCACAAGTATCTTTGTGTGGATATGTTATGTTATAATATAACATAACATATCTGAATTAAGGCTAATCAAACATTTAATAAAATATCTATATTATTAAAGAAAAATATTTATTTTAATTATCCGTATATAAAAAAATGAAAAATGAATAAATTTATTAGTCCGTGCCTAAGGCAAGGACTCTAGCAATACTTTAGCAATGGATTTACGGTTGACCATAAATTAGCTAATTTTTGACTAACAATATTTTCCAATTATTATTGCCTCAAAGTTCTCACACACTGTAATTTAACCTAAGTTTTGTTCCGAATGGCTAGTGTGGAGTGCCACCTATGCTTATACATCTTATATCAAGTCTTTAAATATACTAAGACATTGTAAATGATCATTTTGTCAAATGTTGTAGTGGCTAGTCTGGAGCACCACCTAAACTGTATGCATCTTATCTCAAGTCTTTAAATATACTAACTCATTGTAAATGATCTGAAGGATTTAAATAACTATGCAAACCTCTCCACCACCTATCGCTGGAACCATACTAGTGCTATGTAACTATACAAATGTACAAGTCATTGAGTTAGTCATTCAATCAAAACAATTGTACAACTGTATATCATTCATTCAATCACAACTTTGTTTCTATGTAATTGTTATCAAAAAAATGAATTTAACTTCAATCAAAGTTAAGTTTTCTGCAGTGAGTAAAGTAGAAGAATAAGAAGCAAGCATTCTAAGTTTACAAAAATTCCTTCCTGGTAATTTATGAATTTAACTTCAATTAAAGTTAATTTTTTTGCGGTGAACAAAGTAGAAGAATAAGAAGCAAGCATTCTATGTTTATAGAAATTCCCTCCTAGTAATTTATGAGTGATTGAATCTTCATTCCTACAAACAAAGATTTCCATTCTAAGTTTTCATAAATTCCCTCTTGCTAGCTTATGAGTGATTGCATCTTCAATTCTACCAGTAAAGTTTTCAATGGTGAATAAAGTAAACGAACAAGAAGCTAGCATGCTAAATTTTCAAAAATTCCCTCCTGTTAGCTTATGTGACTTTACATTTACAATGACTATAAACTACCATAATTTCCACCCTTGAAGGGTTCTATATTTAACTTCATTTTTATTTTATAATTTTTATGTTTTTCTACTTCCTTGATATTCTAATTTTTACAATTTTTCTACTTCCTTGATGTTATAAGTTTTAGTTTTTTCTGCTTCTAGGAAATTGGAAATTGTTTGTCTGTAATTTTTGAATAATAAAATAGAAATTTGAAAGTGACACAATTGTAATTTACTAACCATATTACACAAAGTACTTAATACATTGTATCATCATGTTTGAAACGAAGAAACTTTATGTAATCTAAAAAGAATTGTTGTGAACAAAATTCCGCTCACTTCTTGATAAGAGCAGGAGACCTCTGACACATGGATAGAAAATACATTCAGACATAAACTCTAGTTTCAGGCGGTCAAGACTAGGTAGGTGGCAGTGAGAGATAGATAGATAGAGGGCATGTATATTTACAACAAGGGCTTCTACAAATCCTATTCATTCCCGACTCCTAGTACACCGACATGCGCCCTGTGGTATTGAGGAACCTACAGTCACAAACTTCTTAGCTAATTTTTAAGTGCGAGAAATATATATATTTTTTATATATTTAGAATTGCACAAAATTTTAACTGAAGTATGTTATCATACATAATAAATTGTCCAATGTCCATATTTAAATTTTTTTAATAATTTTTAAAATTTTTAAATAATTTTTAAAAATTCATTTACAAGAAAATTTACTGACTCCCTTTTTTCCAAATTGCCATGTGCCCATTGATAATTACAAAACGAAATCCATGAACATAAGCTAGCCTCTCTACCCTTAGTGTAGATTTAACAAACTAGAAAATTGAAGTGGCCTTCAATGGTAGTGGAAAAGGGGATTTGGCTTCTCAAATATAGTTAGTATTTATAACATATTGTTAAAAAAATAATTTTCTAAATAATGTTAAGTATACTATTAAAATCAAATTCCAACCTTACTCAATGGAACCTAGTATATGTCACTTGTGTATCAATCCTTATAAAATTTAACCTATAGAAAATAATTCTAAATTGCAATCTTGAAGTGTAATTTTGATAAAAGTTTAAAACTTTTAATTATAAATGAATATGGTCGACTTATTTTAAAAGTTCTACAAACAAATTTTAATATAGATAAAGCTTAGGAATACTTTTATTACCCACTTTATCTTAACACCATTACCATTTCAATTCTCCATTACCATTACCATTTCAATTCTCCAGGTACCATGCAATGTGTTAGCATTAGAAGTCACTTCTGGATTGCGACAGAGGTAAGCCCAGTACCCATCAATTCATTTGTCTTGATAAATAAATTTAAGGGTGGTCTAATGGACGTAGTCTCGGGATTATCTTGCTTTAACTCAGAAAATTGGGCTGGCATGCATAAGTAGATGAGGTCTTGATCTAACTTCAGTTAGTAAGTTGTAGTAAAGGTGAGTAAGGGGAAGAACTTAAGGAGAGTGAAGAGGTCTGCTATTGACATTCGGCCTTCTAACAACCTAAGGAGGAAAAAATTAGAAGGCAAGATCCTTGTGGTTCAGAGTTTCGGGGGACCGAATGAAATTATCACTAAACTAAAATCAAACATACATCACAATTCAATGACAACAACCCAACTGAATCATCGATGCCCAATACATTCAACGTTGGAGAGAAAAGACAACACAGAAATTGATTAAAACGGGTCGCGTTGTCATTGTGATCAAACCTACATCACAAGAACACAACTACCCTCGACTAGATCCTCCATGCCCGAGTGTTCTAACACAACTGTTACAAACATATGAAAGGAAATTGACTTACATTAAACAAGAAGTCTCAAATACAAATACATAATCAGAAGAACAAGAGCTTCATTAAAAAATTTCAATACAGGAGCCTGGCTCAACCATCGACCATAACAAAATATCAAAACTGAGTATTTATACTCAGAGAAATTCACCACCATGAGAGATGTGACTTAGCTATTACATTCAAAGCTTTGCATATGTATCTTCTTTTTTCAGATTGCACTTGCATTCTTTTGTCAAACGCAAGATCAGATCGGTATGGGCTTCGCAAGAAAATCCATGATAGGGGAACTTTTGGCTGACAGTCTTCCCTCCACGACAAATTCTTCAATGATTTCCATTTATGTGGTGAAATGAGGTTTCAACCACCTTCCCCATTTTCATTAACTACTTTCATCGGGATCATAGCGAGGCCTGACACCCATGAATGTTCCAGGCGAGCTCACGACTCCTTTGAGTCAATTCTGGTGCCTTGAGGCCATGTAGACCCTTCTCTGTGACTGACTTGGGCGCTTTGATCCTTTACGCAACTCTCCTCACCCCACGTGGCCTAGGGCCATGACCCCATGCTTATCCCATAGGAAATTTCAGGATTTCTCATTTCGGGAGTTTCACTCCCCTTGATTTCAAATATCTCGACGCTCGAAATCATGAAAATTCCCATCTGGGTCAATGGTTGGATTTTCTTTGAATCTGATGGCCACAATCATCTCCTCGAATGGCCTCCGCTGTCTGTCGCTCAATCATATGCCCACCTTCATTTACGACCTTTCTTTCATATGACCCTGGGCTTTGATCGTGGGCCTAATTCCCAGGCGTTTCAGGATTTCGCGTTTCACGAGTTTTCATTGTGTTCCATGCTGAAATGCCCAAGTCGTGAAATAAAAATTGCTCGGATCAGGTGACACGTGCCCCTTTGCATCGGATGATCCAGATCATATCAACATTTCAGGACCTAGGATATCGACACTTCTCACTTTAGCCTTCCCAAAATGACTTTCTCCACAGTTCGGATCTGGCGCCATGCGTCTTGCTAGAATGGATGACCCAGATTATTTCATGACTTCACGCTTTGCGACTCCTCCTGACTTTGCCTTTTGACTGCTCCATCCTGCGAGTCAACGAAATGAATCCTGCGCCACGAGTTCTCCCCAGTGCCAATGGCCAGGATTAACCTCACGATTTTGGACCTCTAGATGATGCAAATTTCATGCAAATCTGTGATCCCGATGGTTGTCGATCTACTCTGCCTAGTGGATATCTATCGTTGAAAGCTGATCTTGTTCGCTCGCTTGATTTGAGCCCATATCAGACCACTCTATGTGTTTCTCTTGTGCATATGGTTGTGGCCTCTGTAAACAAATACTAGGATGATTGGTTGAAGGCTAGGGGATGTGAAAGGATTAATGACAAAGACAAGGAGAGAGAAGCGATCAACCTCATAGAAAACAAAAAATCCTAGGGCCAACACCTCTCAGGTAGACAGAAGAAGAAAATTAGAAGCTGAAAGGAAAAACCTTACGATTGGGTTTGCAAAAGGAGGAGAGACAGGAAAAAATACAAACTTAGGTAGAAACCACAAACCCCAAAGGATTTGACAAGTTTATGTGATAACATTTCGATCCAAAGGAGATGGCATGCTCCTTCCGAGCTGCAAGAACAAGTAGTTCCAGTGCCTTTTCTTTGGGTTATGGGGTCAAGCTCAAAAACACCCTGCTGAAGAATATAAAGCCGACAAGTAAAAACAAAAATAAACACACATGCTCCAAGGAGCTTATTTATGTACAGTCCTAGACTAATAAATTTTTACACAGTGCTAGGTGAAATCAAATTTCCACCATAGCCATTCAAGTAATTTCCTAACTGGAAGCTCCTTCACTATGTCCATGATTGATAATAGATAATGCAACCGTGACAATAGAATGGTTACATTCCTCAACTTTCCTCCTAATGATGAGGCTAGGATAAAGCTGGGCGGTTTCAAAACATGAAGGAAATACAACTCCATGTATTCCTCCACAAGCTCATAGGACAAGTGGAAAACTCTAGAAAAATTGTTACAAGCAGCCTTCTCTGCTACACAGCTGCTCACACATGGATGGATATCTCTTGTAGGAACATGTGGGTGAATGGTCGACGCAATCTAACAGGTCCCAGGTGATGGTTTCTCGGGGATAGGATATGGAGAAGAGACAAACTTCCCCTTCTGATGCTCCTCTTCTTCTTCATAGCTCTCCCAAGGATCAGATTCATAATCATCATAAACGCGAACCTTGGGAAAGATCTGCTCTTCCTCATGCTTCTTAGTGTCTTTTGCAGGACCAAGATGGTTGATTTCCTCATAATATTTTTGTTTAGCGAACAGAGGATAAGGATCTACAGTCTGTTCTTCAAAATCCTGCATATCTAGCTCATAATCTGATTCGTAGCTATCATATATAGGCTGGCTACTCCTCTGGTCAACAAACTCTAATGTGGGGCTCTACTGCTCTTCATTCGAATAGTAATCAAAGCTAGGGACAACAGGCACCTCAGGAGCAGAAATCAAGGCCTCTACAGTTATGAAATATTCATTATCATCGTCAGTAGAGCTTCCAAGGACATTCGCCTCAAGGACTGGAAAATCCTCTACGCTTTCTTCAGATTCTAACCATTCTAGTTTGGTAGTGAGAGATTTCACCAGTTCCATAACTTCTTTCAAAACATTATCTTCCTCCTCCCAGCCTTCATCCCCATAGATTTCATTAGAAACAACCATATCTTGATCATGGCTGTCACATTCCTTACAACAATTATG
Organism: Picea mariana; assembly: GCA_032191745.1. NCBI lineage: Eukaryota > Viridiplantae > Streptophyta > Pinopsida > Pinales > Pinaceae > Picea > Picea mariana. The sequence continues at coordinate 150,831 of JASDQU010103847.1, forward strand.
ACAGATTAACCGAGAGGAATAATACCTTTGAAAATGCTTATTAAAAGCTACATGAAACTGCTACAGGGAAGAGATGCTAGTAGGGAGAAATAATTGATACCACTCACGGGCATCCCCATCCAATGAGAACATGAACATCTTCATTAATACATCCTCATGATATATCTCCCACTAATGCATGAGTTCGTGAAACTCATGGAGATGTCGAGCAGGGTTGTCCTCTTTGCGCTCTCTAAATATGGGCAAATAATCACCCCATTCATTCATAGTATGGACAACATTAGAAGAACCAGGAACAACAAAAAAATTAAAGGGAGCAAAGCTTCAAGCCAAGATTTTCTTCATATCGAACCAGTGGAGTTGCAAATCGATCTTTTAACCATGAATTCACCAGGTGAATGATATGCAAAATGAGTGTGTCTGGTCTTTGTTCACCATCAAAGACCAGCCCTAATTATTGTGTTCTTCCAGGGGGCTACCAGGTGTAGCCAGAAGCAGTCACACTGCAACAGTGGAGCCGCCAGGTGCAAGCTCATTCTTCAAAGGTTCTGATGTCTGATGCACTTTCAGAATCAGAAGTTCGTTGTCATTCTACCCATGGAAAATATTCAATTTGTCTTGAGCAATGATGCCAGAAATGTTAGAACTAGAAGTCACCTCTGGATTGTGGCAGAGGTAAGCCCGGTACCCATCAATTTTTATGTCACTATGAATAAATTTAAGGGTGGTCTAATGGACGCAGTCTCAAGATTATCTTTCTTTAAATCAGAAAACTGGGCTAGCATGCATAAGTAGATGAGGTCTTGATCTAACTTCAATAAGTCAGTTGTAGTAAAGGTGAGTAGGGGGAAGGACTTAAGGAGATTGAAGAGGTCCGCTATTCACATTCACTCTTCTAGTAGCCTAAGGAG
>JASDQU010103847.1:166437-177288 GCA_032191745.1 Picea mariana
CTTGCTTTCCAAAGAGTCCTTCCAGGGTGGTCCAGATCTCGTTTGGAGTCTTGCATGCAACAACATGAAACCATAATTCAATGAAGATTAACTCAAGAAGTATTCCTGTAGCCTCATCCTTACGGTTCACCCATCTCATCTTCTCAATCGCTGATGTAGGTTCTATTTCTATCGCCATCGTCAAATTGTACCATCCTTTCCTTTTGAGTTGGAATTCTGCCTTAGGCTTCCAATCAAAATAATTGTATGGCGTGAGGATTACCACCAAGTTTGGTTGTATAATAGTTGTCCTTTCTATCTCTTCCATTGTTTCTAATAACCCCTAAAAATTTACTCTCAATCTACAAGTGAAAAATTAAGAAATCACGACAGAAATGGCGCTTTAAGTGAAAATTCGTATCAGTTTCAAGAGATGATCTTCCGAATTACTTTATGATCAAACAATGAGGAATCTTGCCAAACAGTTGAAAACCCACTTGCAGAATGGGTCAATTTACTTCTCACGTGAGCCATTTCCTCAAAAACTTAATATTTTGGAAGCAATCACTGTAGAAAGGTATGACCACAGATTCATATCAGTTTCAGGAGGCTATTTTGCATCTTACTTTCTGAGAAAACGATGAAGAATCTCACCAAACGGTCGAAAAACCACTTGCAAAATGGGTCGATTTAGTTTCCATGCAGGCCATTTCCTCAAAACATTAATACTTTTGGAGAAATAACCACTGAAAGGTACGACCACAGATTCGTATCAGTTTCAGGAGGCTATATTGCGTCTTACTTTCTAAGAAAATGGTGAGGAATATCATCAAACGGTTGAAAACCCACTTGCAGAATGGGTCGATTTACTTCCCAGGGTTGTTTCCTAAAAAATGTAATATTTTTTGTAGAAATCATTGCTGAAAGGTATGACCACGGATTTAGTTCACTGAAACTCTGATTTTCCTTATTCTTTGGCTTTTCTGGCTTGCTCCAAGCAACATAGCTCTGATACCATGTCAGTGTTTCATGGAAACCTGCACAGGAGATCTAGCTAAAGTGTGCACAAACAAAGATTATCAAGAAAAGGAAGAGAGATACACAATGAAGAATAAGAATCAATGTATATTATGATCTATCAATGAGTGAGTGATCTTCACTCATATAGGCAATGACATCCTATAATTAGTAATACATGCATAATAGTGATGGTCTAAGATTAGAAATTCTAAAATAGAACTAGTCAGTTAACTCCCACTGAACTAGTGTTACTCCCACTGAACTAGTGTGTTGAAAATAGAAATTTCTTGAACATATGCCATCTAAGAGAAATATTAATAATCATCATATTATACATTTTATTTTAAAGACAATCATACCATAATCATGGGTTTGTGAACCAATAGTATCATGGTGTTGTTGTCCACCACCGTCAAATGAACCGATGTTGCTTTCCTTTTTAAAATAAATAAAGACATAATTAATTGATGGGTTAAATCAATTGTTAATATATTGGACAAGTACTAAAAAACTACATTTTGTCATTTTATTTACCAACTCATTCGAAGGGTCAGATTGTGTCTTTGATCGCTTCCTTTGTCGATTTTCCACCACAACTTGAAATATGGACTTGAAGCCGAACATCAAGTCTTGTTTTGTGGCGGAACTGTTGAATTTATAGCCTTGCATCGCATGGCATACAATATGGATTTTTGCTTATTGGCTGAAATTAGATAAAATTTGCATGATATATTGTATAATATGAATAAAGTATTCGACAGTTACAATTATATATTTTAATCTCAAGTAACCACCTTGGCCAAGTTTGTGTTGTCCATTTTTATCTAAGCTTTCCATTGTTTCTGTTGTTGTGTCTGGGAGCCTATGAAAAGTTTCAAGTATGTTATAATATATCACAATTTTTTCTATAGAATTAAAAAAAATTCAGAATATTCAATTCTAAATATCATATATTATCTTCTAGGGCTAGGTGGTGTCTTTCCATCACTTCTCAATGTTCTGTCCTTAGTGTCCTCCTGTATATTCTTCCATTCCCTCTTAGGAATGGCCAAAGGATGATTATGCTTAGGGTTCTTTTTCAATTGAACCCTATATTGATCTCTGACATATTTCAAATATGTACTGGCTCTCAAGGATGTTTCAAAATTGTTGAATATATAACCAAACAAGCCAACCTTATGGTCTATAATATTCTTTTTCAAATATTTATTCTAGGCATTCCACCGTGGGTGAATGGTGGGCCTGAAGATCTCTAGAGCCTTATTGTGCAAGGTCCTGTAAAAAATATTTTTTCATGAAAAACAATATGATAATTAGATTAAAATAATATGAAAAATGTAGGTTTCAATCAAATGGTAGGAACTATTTAACATATTCAAAAATACTTGGAATTTGTTGTATCTTCAAGGGAATCAAGTTTTCATCCACCAACAAGTTGATGGAGAGTGTTCCTGAGCTTTGAACACGTGTTTCCCCAGGATAACAATGTTGATCTGGCTATGCAAAACCAATATCCTCATGAAATTTTCCCTATAGACCCTCATGAGCATGGTCTAGAATGTGTGGTGGGGGTGTCTCATGGGCCCTAGGAGATTCAGTCCTCTGAGCCACATATGGAGAGGAAAATAGCCTCGTAGGTATGTGGTTCGTGCTGGAACGTTGTGGGGTTTGTGCATCACTTCCACCAACAAGGTCCCCATGACCATGTTGTTCCCCAATCAGAGAATGGAAAATTACCTATAGAAAGAAAATGTTAGAGTACTGCTCATATAATGGTAACATACAAAAATGTCATAAAATGATTTACGTATGAAATAGTCTTTTTTTTTAAAATTGCGCTTCCCCCAAATTGTTCTATATATTGTATTAAAATTTCCATCCTTTTTCCCCTCTTTTGTAAGTGGCTTAGACTTAGCCAATTCAATAGATTCGATATTTACCTTTTTCAAGGCCTTTTTAATTGTTTCCACCAGGTTGATGGAATAATATATTTCATTCAATAGATCATCCTGCTTTGATGGTGTGCTCGTCTACATCAACAAACAAACATGTTAATTAAATTACTTTGAGAAAGAATTTATATTAAAGTCACTATTATACCTATTCTGAGCTAGCCAATGCCTTCTCATGATCACCCTACCACATTATAAGATGCATGACAATTTAGAATGTTTTAAGAAAATAATATAAGAAGCATGAGTTATTAAAATGTATGTTTCAGATATAAAAAGGAAAACATTAATTACAGGTTTGGTATACTGGTAGAACATGATTACCCCCATAATACCAATTCTTCCATCTATTAGATTCAAATCATAATTGATCAACAACTCTTCCCATGCAACTCTTGTTTTCACCGCACATACGAATATTTGATTTCCTTCACGCCCCTCAAATATACAATTGGGTTACTTTATTGTCATCCCTGGTCTTGTACTATTAATAAGCCCTACAATATTGCTCAACTCCTTTGTCCTTCCATCACTATACATCATCGCTCCTTTATTGTGATCATTGTCTTTTAGTTGTATGTAATTTGCAGTGACTACATATCTCTGCATACTTTTCATATATCAGACTAGCCTCAACCAATATCCATAGTTGTAGCATGGTCCAACATACTGCATCAACTCACTAAGTCCTCCATATTTCACCTTTATGCCATCACTTAAGAATAGGGCCAGACCATGTATGGACAATGGAGAAATGTGATAAATCCTCTCATTGAAACAAAACTCAGTGTCCAATTGAGGAAGTTCATTGGTTACCCATGGTCTCAATATATGTTTTTACCTCAAAGGAACCTTGACTTCACTTATTCTCTCATCGTCATATGAACTTGAACCTCTTTCAAAAAAAAATAATTCCATGCGCCTACTGAATTTTCTTCCGACCTTTTAATCTCTAGTTTACCTTGCCCTGTTAGATGTGTTCGACGTCGTAACACTCCCCCCCCCACCTCCAAAAATTCCCTCACTCAAGGATGATAGGTATTATAGGTACCTATTTGGTTGTACCTACACTCCATCGAATGAGAAAACATATTTAACGATGATATGATTGAAATGACAATGGAAATGGTAAGAAAAAAACACCAGGAATCTTGTTTATTTCTTTGATAAATGTAACGAATGGCCAAATGGATGATTATCAATTGTTGGGTTTGAAAATTTGATGTAGAATATAGTTTTACTATAATGTTGTTGGGAATTGGCCTTGGCACCACAACCAATTGAACCGAGTAGTGAAACTAGATTTGGACAAAGCCATTTCTTCATGCTAATGAATTCACATTGGAGAAGCTTGATTTCAGGTTGAGAGTAATTGCATAGAATTTCACATTTATTATTTTGCAATGAAAATATGTCTTGGTAAAAGAGACAAGCTACCATGGGCCTACCATTTATGGATCCTTAATAATGAGTAAATACCTAAATATGTAGTATCCCATCATCTATGTGTTAAAAAAATAGGATCACAGAGAAATAAAATAAAACAAATGCGGAAATAAAACATAGAAGATACAAAATACAATAGAGACACAAAGATACATGGTTCACCCAGTGTGGGATGCGTCCACCAGAGAAATTTCCAGGTCCTTACTTATTATTATATAGGAAAATGAGGGGATACAACCTACAACACACCCGCTGTAACTTCCTCTTCTTTCTCTCATAGTCTCCTCTCTCAGAATACAATATTTGCGATACATAGATGCAATACAATTCCCTCATAAAAGAGGGCTGCCTTCTAGGGGAAAATGCCCTAAAAAATAACTTTGACCATCATATCTATGACCTTATAATGAATGGTCCAGATTGACTACGAAATTACAATATTTTACAAGGCAAATTTTCCCAATATTTCGCTTCGGGGGTGCTACCCCTAAATTCCCCGCCAAAGGGGGGATACAAAAATTGTTGTCGCCCCCCCCATGGACCACTCTAGAGACAATTGTGGGGGGGAGATCCCCCACACCCCCCGTTATGTTAGAAAAACAAGACCGTGGAGAAATAAAATAAAACAAATGCGGAAACAAAACACAGAAGATACATAATACAAGAGAGACACTGATTTACGTGGTTCACCCAGTGTGGGCTACGTCCACCAGAGAAATTTCCAGGTCCTTTATTTATTATTATCCAGGAAAATGAAGGGATACAACCTACAACAAAACTCGCTGTAACTTCCTCTTCTTTCTCTCACAGTCTCCTCTCTCAGAATACAATACTCACCAACATACATAGGCACAATACATTTTCCTCATAAAAGAGGGTTACCTTCTAGGGAAAAAAACCCTAACATAATCTCTATCGTTAGATCTACGACCTTATAATGAACGGTCCAGATTTACAATGAAATTACAATATACTTTTACTCCCCCTCTGCACTCCCCCGCGTGGAAGAGTGTACATACTTTTGGGGTGTAAATACTTCATGGGGTATAAACAAGGCTGAAAGTAAAAGACCTCTAAATCAGGAAGATAATCAGGCTCCACAAACAACATGTTAGGGAATGGGGTCCAAGAACTGTTGGAACAAACCTCCAAATCAGGAAGATAATCAGGCTCCACAACCAACAATCTCCCACTTGGAGAATAATCACAACTCCAATGCTGCTGTACCTGCTGGACTATACTCCACCTTGGACCTAGAAAATTTCTCATCTTCACCTTCATGCTTGAATACCAATTGAAATTGATAAACAACTCAGTTTCTCTCTGGTTACTCCCTTTGTTAACATGTCTGCAGGATTTTGGCTAGTATGTATCTTTTCCAACTTCAAATGTCCATCTTCCAAGACAGATCGTATGAAATGCTACTTGATATGTATATGATTAGACTTTGAATGGAAAGTTGAGTTCTTTTCAAGATGAATAGAACTCTCACTATCACATTACAACCTTCTATTCTCATTATTATTTCCCAATTCCTCCATAAACCTATGTAACCAAATCATTTCTTTACTATCCTCTATAGTAGCAACATACTCTGCTTGTGTTGTTGAAAGTGCAACAACCTTTTGTAGTTTTGAAATCCAACTTACTGTTGTTTCACCTACAATAAAAAAATACCCTGTGTTGCTCCTCCTGCTATCTTTATCACCTACCATGTATGAATCAACATATCCATGTAGAACATTGTCTGAACCTCCAAATAATGAATGAGTAGAAGTACTTCTCAAATACCTGAGAATCCACTTCACTGCCTCCCAATGTTCTTTACTTGGATTGTTCATATACCTTCTCACAACTCCCACTGCATGTGCAATATATGGTCTTGTGAAAACCATCACATACATCAAGATGCCAACTGCTGATGAATATGGGACCTTGGACATGTATTCTATCTCCTCCTGTGTCTTGGGACACATTTCCTTAGTTAATTTGTAATGGCTGGCCAAATTTGTACTAACTGTTTTTTCATTCTGCATTGTAAACCTCTCCAACATCTTCTCTATGTACTCACCCTGAGATAATGTCAATTTGCGATTTTTCCCGTCTCTTGTTATTCTCATACCAAGGATTTTCTTTCCATCACCCAAATCCTTCATTGCAAATGAATTAGATAATTTCTTCTTGAGCACATTTATATTCTGCATATTAGACCTTGCAACAAGCATGCCATCTACATATAATAGCAATATAATATAGTGTTATCACCAAAAAATCATCCGCAACATTACAAACAATGGTTGAAGAAAGACATCGATTCCAACAACAATTAAGACACCTACAACATCAAAATCCATCAAAAAGGCATACAACTATATACTTGGTTCATAAATTGAAGTGCGCAAATTCACAAAAGGAAGTGCACACACTGTGAGTGGAATGCACAGGATACCACATCCCTAATTACAGAATGCACGACTGTCTATGAGCAAACCTGTGCACTTCTCATGAATGACGCATTTATGAATCTTGTTGGCCTCTCAACCACTTCCAGTCTGACTTCCAATACGATTTGACACTAAGATATGAATGAAATCTATCTTGGAGGTTGGTCAAGGGATAGGAATTTCCCTAAAAGGCCCCTTGTTCACATTATAAACCATTTATACCTTGCCATGAATGGAAACTATAAATATGTGCCATGGGTGTGCTATAAAAATAAGATCTTCAAGGTATTTTTATGCTGCAAGAATTCTTCTTGGAGGATCATCTTTTCTCTTTGAATCATTCAAGCACTATAGCAAGGGCCATTCCACTCACCTCTTGAGAGGATTGACATTGTATTTCTTCACCATTGTCACTTTCCATTGTATGAAGAGAAAACATCTCTATTAGGGAACTCAAGAGCCCTCCCAAGGAGGAAGAGGGGATTCATAAGTCCCTACCTTTCTCTATGGTGCTAGCCTATCAATATATTGATCCATTGGTAGCTATATGATTGTCATTTTCATGGTTCTAGTTCTTGCAAGTTTTCTAACATTTGTTTCCTTTTATGTTTTTATTTTTATTTCTTTGTTTCATGTGTATTTGGTTATCTAATCAACTCACAACCCTCTGTCTTGTTTAGATGACTTAACTAGGCAAGTAAGTGATATGTTTTTGCTCACCCATGTGACAAAACCAACACAATGGATTGACGACTATACTGGGGATGCAAATCAAACTCCTCGCTATTTAAGTCTTGAGAGCACTTCTTTCTAATTGTTTGGCTATGCAGGTACCAAAACTGGCCTAGTCCAGTCTTCCAAATTCAGAATTCAGAGCTAAGGAAATATAATTTCATCTCGAAATTTCTTTCCCGAGGCATGACAAAAAGTGCATAGCTTTCGAAGCACACAAATGCTCATTCTGTGCACTCTGTGCACGCAAGATCTTTCATAAACCCATGCATTATGCATGCTTGGCACGACTGACAAAACTACAACCCACACTCAAGTTCAGTTTTTTGCAAATTGTAAGGGTTCTCTAAGTGGTTTGAGGGCCCCTTGCCTTCATATTTTAATTTCCTGCACTTTGTAAAGCAATCACACTTCACTTAGAGTCCTTTCTTACAAGAAATGTTAGCTAACATAAGCACATAGGGGTAAGAAGAATCACAATTCTTCTCTTTGCTTTGTTGCCACATGGATGTCTCATTTGGCATTTAAAACTTTGAGTTAAGGTTATTTCTTTTTCGAACAAAATCAAATAATTTGGGATTATAAATCAATTTTAATCCCAAGTATTCTCTTCCCTTGCACCCAAGTGTGATCTTGGGAATCAGAAAAGGTGATTAAAAGGAAATTTCATCTCCCTTAAATCATTAGGAGAGGACAAAACCCCCTTTGGGTACCTCTTAGTCTTAAAAATTATCTTAAAGATTTGTAAGGGCCCATACATGCCCACATGTTTACAATATTAGGATAGTTTCAAAAAGATTTCTTAGTTTAGACAACACTCTAGGAAAGTTTAAAAGATCAAGTAACGGGCCCATGCATTCCCACATCTCTACAATCCTAGGATAGTTTCAAAAGATTTTCTGGTATAGACAACATTATAGGGAGTTTAAAGGATCAAGTAAGTACCAATATGTCCACATTTCTAGTTCTCTAGGGCTTTAAATATTCCACAAGGTTGTACCAAAGAACTTAGTAAGCTAGGTAAGAAGATTTGTAAGGACCAGATGAAGTACACATTCTACAATCTTACACTTAACTTATTAAAAATATTTTGCACAATTTTCACTTTCTTGCACACAAATCCACTCATCACACACATAGTTTGTATTAGAATAGTGGAGGTCGAAGTAAGATTTCTTTTTAAGTACCCATAAAGTAATTCAAAGGAATTCCGAATGATATGACTACTTCTTTAGAAATTGTCCACACTAATTTAATTCAAACGAGGTCGGTCCATGGCCCCAATCTCTCAGCCTAATCCATCTAAAATTTTTCTAAGAAAACACTAAATTTCCTCCACAGGAGATGCCTAGAACAAATTTTTTAGTCTAGGTAGGATCTTGGGGGTGGGCATCCAAATAACCCCCAGTTATTAGATTCTCACATTTTGAAACACTAGAAGTTGAGAATATGGATCTTTCAAATCCTCCAAGTCAAGTGTTCCTATACCATAAGGTAGGGAGATACCCGTGAAGGGTCGAAGCCTGAGGTCTGATTGTTCTACGCATCCCTCCTTGAGTCACCCAACTCTTGTGAGGGTATCCAACCCGTGACCCTTTTTTTAGGCCGAAAATCTAAATGTCACACTTTGACTAAGGTACTTAGTGGAAAAACATAAGATATCTACCCAGGTGGTGGTTGTGGGATGCAATCACACCTTGGTCAGATTTTGTATGGCTATTGGAAAATATCGCCAGCTCTTTCGAGATATGCACCCTCTACCCCTCATTATAACTGACTACTTCAACCTTCACTAGTTCCTCTTCCGATGGATTCAGACCCTATTTTCAAGTGCTATTGGAAGGCACAATGCTAAATTGAGAGGAAGGACAATAGGTCTTTTACGACATGAGAATTTATTTTTGTTTTTACCCCACGCGGACAAAATCCACCTATCCACATGCTTCTTTATTTTACAGTTGATTTATGTATAATTTTCATTTGATTACATCCAATTGTGAGTTATACTATTTTGTGAAGGTAAAAAATATAAAAAATCTCTTGTTCATTTATTTCTCTCTTGTCACCATTTGCACACATTTACTTTACTAGTCAGAACCATAGGGGAGATACAGAATCTCAGTTGTTCTAGACGCTTGCAGAATCTCCCTCGTATTCTAGGAGGGGTCCCTAGTCTTTCCAACTCACTGGATCAACCATCTCACACCCCAGTGAATGATATTTTCTTGGGATTTTATTTACTTGGTTCCACTTTGCTTGGGTGAAATACCCAAGGCAATCCATCTATTGGTTCTCCTTCACAAGGAGGCGGAGGTCAAACTTCTTCTCAAGGAATAAGTACAAACCCACCAAATCCCTCTCAAGGGACAAGTCCACTACCTACACACACAATGGATGGAACTAATACTCCACCAAATCCCCCTTTTCCATACTTGGCATCCCTCAACATTCCTGATTTAACCAAACTCATGAATGACCCCATTTTTCATGATGCCACTTGGCTCAATATGCCTACCAAATTGCCTTCCGACATTTAAAAGATTGAAGAAAAACTAGGGGAAGACCCCGCCAACCATGTTATGAAATTCCACTTATGGTTCTCTTCAAACAACATCATGGATGATTCCATCCACTTGAGGTTATTTCAAAGAACTCTCACTTGTTCATCGGCCAAATGGTATGTGGACGAAAAATTAGGGTCCCATGTGACCTTTGAATCATTGGCCAAGGCCTTCTTATCCTTTTTCCAATTATCATTTCATCATGACACTGGATTATAAATCCTATCCGAGTTCAAACAAACCACTACTATCCATATTTCCGACCACATCCATGAATGTTATCGATGACATAGTTTGTGTAAAGCAGAAACCACCAAGGAACAACATCTCGATTGGTTTCTTAAATCACTCATTCCTGTGATTGCCAAAGATGCATCATCCAATTTTCCTCAATAAGAAGAGGAAACCATCAACAAGGCTCAACAATTCGACCTCATATATGCCCAGTCAGGTTACTTATACATAGTATTTCCTGATGCACCCAGACCCCTACCATTTGGCCAAGACAAACCTGGGGTTTCCCATGCTGCAGATGGGTTGATTGGTTCTATGACACACCTAAACCCTTACGACCACCCATCACCTACTTATGGTGCAAATAAGTATCCTCAACCATATGGAGAGACGTCTTATTACCCTCATCCCACTCACCAACAATCATATCCTGTTGTTCCCCCTCAGCCACTGGGAGGACCCCCACCAATACCCATGATGCAT
>JASDQU010103847.1:189041-200493 GCA_032191745.1 Picea mariana
AAAGAGCATACAGTGACTGTTGATGACGCCACTTGTCCCGCCTGAATAGGAAACCGGGACAGCTGGGTCTCCTGTGCCAGGTGCCACTCTATTACCAAAATGAACATGTGAATGCCCTGCCCGAAGAAAACCAGGGCTATTATGATAATAAGTTTCAAAAGGGAATCCATAACTAGACATAAAGAAACTGAGCACGCTAACCAAACTGAGACAACAGAGATACTTCTAACCAAAAGCTTCGGTGAATCTATTTTCCCATGCACGGTCGTTCGTTCCTCTTCTGACGCCAGCCTGCTGGAAGCAAGTACGCCTACGTGCATGTTGGACACTGCTACTGCAGAAGATTCTTGGAGTGGGCTGCAAAGAGCATGTCCAACCTTTGGTCCATCCTGGCGGGGCGAAAAACTTGGTTGTCCATCAGATTCCAGAGCTCGAAGATGAGTGGGAGGTGCCATAATTCAGAGAAGAAAGGTTGTTCCAACCCTCCGCTATTGTCGTATGCTTGTGTACTGGAGTCCCCCGCTGCTCAGGTCGAAAGTCCTGGTGGATCCGCCATCCCTATGGTGTCATCGGGAGGGGTTTCCTCCTCCACAATATAGGGTGGGAAGAGGTCCTCCATGCTGTCGATGCTGGGGTTCCGCAAGGTGTCTCTGGGTAGGAGCTTGCTTTCCTCTGCACGTGCAATTGAGGGGTGGCTCTACATAGCCTCCTCCAAACTAATTTCCTCTACATACGCCATGGGAGGTGTCCATGGTCGCCTTTTGTGTCGGGTGGACGCTAAGGCAAGTGCTCTCTTAAATTTCCGTATGCGCTGGCGCCAGGACTCAACCCTATACCAGGCGGCCCCTCTGCGTGATTTCCCTCTGAGCCTTGGCATTGTGGAGACCCTGGAAGTGGTCTGAGTTCCTGTCAGATTGGCCTCTCCTCTCCCAGTCTTCGGCAGAGGTCGAAATTGCTGCTCGGATGGAGTGAACACTACGAGGAGCCAATGTACCTCTTCCCAATTCATCGCCGTGATTATATGCCATGCTACCATGACCGCCAAGGCCATTAAGGCTGGGTGTTGAGTGCTCTGTTGACTGGTACATATCCCTTGCGCGAGAGGGCTCATTAAATGGACGTGGCTCGTGTATGCCATTGCTTAATTAATGGTCGAATCGTGCTCGCCAATTGATGCATTAAATGGGCGTCCCGGTGGCCGCCCGCATGTCCACTGATGCCCTCTTATCACCCCATCCGGGGGTATATCTAATGCATACTATTGTTAAAGTTTAGTATAATTATTAAATGTTTTATTCTTTTATTTAAATTATATTTTAATTTTTAATTAATTATATTTAATGTATAATATTATGATATGTTTTTTTAAAGATTCATAACACTTTAATCATGATTAGTATTAATAATATAGAATTATATTAAAAAAAATCATTAGTAGTTATATTTTTTTATATATGTTTTAGGTACTTTGTGATGGTAATATATCATTTCTCTTTGATTTGTGATTAAATAATTTTTCTGAAAATTAAATCTATAAATTTATTAAATTATTCTTAATTTCTAATAAATAATTATTTTTAGAAATTTTTAAATTTTATTTTTCTCAATTTTATATCATCGTATAAAAGTATATGTTTTGAAAATTTAAATTGTTTTAATAAATTTATAATTTTAATTATAACTAATCTTTAATTTCTATTTTTTTAGATTTTTATATTATGCAAAAATATTTAGTTGAAAACTTTAGTATTTAAAAAATTTTAGTTTTAATTTTTAAATAAAACACATTTAAATGTTCATGACATTTTTTTTATATTGATTCTATATATCTATTATTAATAACATGTATAAGATTCTTTGTTTTAATTTAAAAATAATTTTAATAACAATATTATTCAAAAATATGTAGTTAAAAAGTTTAGTATTTATTAAAATTTTAGTTTTAATCATTAAATGATGATGATGATTAACATCCACTAAGACCTTAAGAGGGTAAGTGATTACTTGTGATTCTTTAGAATTTTCTTTTTGTGCTTGAAAAGCATTAAGACAAGATTTTTAAGATCTCCATAGTTTTGTTGAGTTAAGAGGTTAGGAAGATTAGTAGTGTGATAAATATTTTGAAAATATGATCTAATAAAACACATTTAAATGTTAATGACATTTTTTTATATTAATTCTATATAAATATTATTAATAACATGTATAAGATTATTTGTTTTAATTTATTAATAACAATGTATAATATTGTTTTCTTTAATTTTTAAATTTTAATTTTTTTACCATTTTACATTATAAAGTATTTAGTTGAAAAGTTTAAAATTAATTAAAATATGTTTGAGTATTTGTGATTTTTTTTATAAATATTTTATTTCTTATTTTTAATATGTATATACTTTTAAATATAAATATATTTAATGAAATACATATTTTTTTTTTATGTTTTTTACTTTTAATTTAAATATAAAAATTTAATTCAAGTGTTGCATATTTCATCATTAAATTATTTAAATAAATTAGTTGATGTATGATGTTTATTATTGTATATGGTTTTCTAATTTTAATTGTTTTTTTTTTAAATAAGTTATAGAACTTTAAATTCCTCCAAAAATATTGGTAGTGGTAAATGGATGTAGAAAACATGCAGTTTATCATCACATTTAATTTTAAATAAAAAAATAATATTTATTATTAAATATTTAAAAAAAAAAAGTTTTAATAAAATTATAATATAATGACAATTAAATTAGAATGAAAGATTCATTAAAATATGTAATATTTTATTGATGATGATTAATGTTCATTAAAATGGAATTGATTTATCTAAATTTAAGAAGGTAAGGGATTACTTGTAATTCTTTATAATTTGGTTGGCTCAAAAAGCATGAAGAGAAGATTTTCAAGATCACTATAGTTTTGTTGAGTTAAAAAGTTAGGAAGGTTGGTAGTATAGGCTAGAAAATCTAAGAAAAAATGTTTTTCACCTTCAACCTTCTTAGTGTCACAAAGATGACACACGGAGAGTTTTATGAATTGACTAACTCCCATATGTTCTTAGGTTATTAACAATGGTTCTTTTCTTTACACTTGTCAAAACAAAGAGATAATTATATAATCTTATTTAAAAAATATAATTAATCAACAATAATATTGAGTAACCATAAACAATAATAGTAATATATCTAGATTTGTCACACACACACAAAATATTAAATTATAGAGACTTCATTCCTAATTTTGACTTAACTATAACCACTTTCATTCTTATTGCACCCTAAACTGAGTAAATGTATATATATAATATTGACTAAATAAAAAACAATGTATAGAAAAATTTAAAAGAAAAGAAATATATATATATATATAGTTAAGTTTAATTAAAAATATTATGATAGGTGAGCAATCTCAGTGTTTTAGTTTTGCTCTCTCATATATGAGAAACAATGACTGAGGTGTGATTTGTAAATGATTATAAGTATAATCGTCACATTTTAAAATTTCAAGACTTATGTATTATATTTGTTTTTCATTTTTCAATATTATTGATATTTCTATAGGTTTCTACTTTGTAGAAATGCATGGAGGGACGATGTGCACTATTGTGCAACATTTGTCATTGCCTAAAATTATATTCCTATACAAATTGGTGACTATGGAAATGTAAACCTATTGTTGATTCAAGAAATTATAACCATAATGATATTTCATTGCATGCCCATATTCATTATCACTAACACCTAATTGCATATTATATAATTTAGCATGTTATAATTGCGAAGTTTTATATATTTAATAGTATTTAAACCTAGAAAGATTTATTTAGCTATTATAATTGCCCATTTGCATATTTAATTTAAAAAAAGAAATATATATATATATATATATATATATATATCTTAAAACCATCATGTTTATACCATATTTTAGATTCAATTTCCTTTAATATGAAAACAAAATTAAGTAATAATTCACTTTAAAAGATAATCAAATCAATGCACTCTTTTTCAAAAATGAAAATTTGCTTCAAATTATATTAGAAATATAATATTTTACATCGCAGTACACTTCAAAAATAGAGACTCGAGTCCAACAGATACAAAAAGATATACTGATGAAATTATAAAAACATTGCCTCCTTTCATACAGGTCTAATATAAACCTTTACCATACAAACCAAAAATAGGATGGGAGCAGGTCTTGTAGTACTAGCTCAAAATAAAGAAAATTATGATCCACAAAAAACAAAATCTCTTTGCACCATACAACACACTAGTGAATATTATAGTATTTCTTTGTCCCTTCAATTCCCCTATGCCAAGGAACATGGGATATATGATCTTCTGGTTCTCCTAAAGCTTGCTTGGAAAGAAAGTCTACTTCAGAATTGAATTGCCTGTGAACATGGTTAAAACTAATATTCTAGAAATTCTTGATAAGGATCAAGATCCTATTTTTCCAACCTTCTAAGGAACTTACCTGAAGTCTACCCTTTTTGGAAATGCAATCTATTATAACCCTAGAATATTCCATCACTCGGATATTGTGATAAGAGATCATATCTGCAAGTAATAGTGTAGCCCATTTAACAATTAATTTCGACTTAGATTTTGTTCCTCTACCACACTTATAACTCCATCTGATAATAGTAGAAAATTGAGTTTTTATGATACCTCCCACCCCAACAATAGTTCCATTAATATATGATGCCCCATCAAACCATGCAAAAACATCCCTCACCTTAAAGGGAACACGAACAGTCTTTGGAGGTTTATCTTTCACCGTCGCAGAAGAGAAATTGTCAATAGCCAATGCTTTGGATAGAACTGCTTGGATCATTGGTTTCAGGGATGATTTTAAGGATGGAAATTTAGTTTAAAATGTAGAAACCTTGGTGAATATTACTATCCTTCATATGCCAACTATAAAATGTTTAGCGATATTTTCGTAAAAATATTCAAATTTCAATGGATTTTATATAGTTTGTATAAAAATTTGGCGAATTTTAAGGTAAAATAACTTTATCCAATATAATTTGGGTGAATAATTTTTAGAATAGAGAATATTGTTTTGGTAAAAACCATGGAAAATTAGCCCATGAGAAAAATTTAGCCCCTAAAATCATCCCTGGTTGGTTTATGATTTTCAAAAATAGCTTTATTCCACTCTATCAAAATATTCCAACACATATGTGCAACAAGTGTGGGGGAAGAGTATTTGTCCTAAAAAACTGACTTAAATCATTCTGCCACAATATTCCCAATCAGATTTTGTTTAAATTTATGCTTTAATATCATATTTACTCTGTCCCAAACTGCTACAGTGAAAGGGAAATTAATTGATGCGAACGGCCACCCGGGGCACGTCTGCTACCACCAGGACATTCTTTTTCCCTGGCCCGAAGAGATAAAATGCTCTTCAAATCCCTTATCGGGACTTTGCTGCACCCACAGGATGCTCCTCGGATGATCTCCCTTTACTTTATCGGGAAATCGAAACTCACTTGATCGCGAGTCCTGCACTCACGGATTCGGGTCTCTCCAATCCCCGAAACCCGATGGAATATCCACTTCACACCTTCCTCGTCTGCTATCGGGAATTACCCTATCTGGAAATCAGAACTTACGTTGTCGTGGGTCACTGCTCATGAGAATCCCCGATTCCTGATCTCTGATGGTCCGCTACGCTCTTTAACACCTTCGCCTAACTCTCCTCGCATGTGACCTACCAATCCACGAGACTAAGGCCCACATTCCCTATCAGAACTTCGAAGTTTGCGAGTTTGCAATGCGAAGAAATCACTCCCCTTGGATCTCCGATCCCCGATCTCCGATGCCACCTGTCTTCTACTCTGACGCTTGTGGTCCCACTCCAAGGGTAACCCAGAACCCTGAAATGCTAAACCCTGATGCACGTGTGGGTGCTCTCCTCCACGTCACCCCTCCTCGTCGTGCTATCGGGTATCGTGAGATCACGATTTCAGTTCTAGAGTTTCCTTTTCATGGGAAAACCGCGAATGTCGAACCTCGACTCTCCGGATTACTGACACGTATCTAGTCTGGGATCTATGGCTATAATCCTTTTGAGAAATCACTAATCGTGATTTATCCCTGTGAGAATTCTATGTTCCTGGAGAATCTAATTCTCCGATGAGTCGAGTCCCGATGAGCTCTGACTCCTTCCCTGCACGCTAAGGCTTAAACTGTGTGCGTCTTCCGCTAGATCTGACCACTATCGGGACTTTTCCAATCTTCCCTGTGAATCTTGACCATCAATTCTCCTCTTTGGAGATTTCTCGAGAATAACTAAGTGTTCTTTCTCAAGACTTTCTCTCTGAGCCTATGCCTAAAAACTTTTCTTGACCCTTCTCTCAACCGAAAACCTCCTGGGTTATCCTTTCAACAATATTCCGAAGGTGCTATACCTACTGAGCTTGCGTGCACTCCTTGTGCTCAGCATTCAACAACTTTCCAAGTGTTGAATCTGTCAGAATCTGTGCAGCTCCGGCAACAACAGTCTTTGGCTACCCTTTCTCAGATTAACCACTGAGACATCTTCCTTCAACCTGCACACTCTTGTGAGGCTCAAATGAACCACCTCCACCTCTGGGCAGATAAGAACAAAAGTTAAACTATCGAGCCCTCATCAATGCACTCCTTGCAGATGAATTCAACTGCACTCTTTGCAGGAATCTCCTGGCTCAGATAGAGAAACAATTGAAACTCATTCCCTTTCTCTCTTAGACTTCAGTTTGACAAACCTGAAATCTCATGCATAGCATATACAAAGAAAATGCATAACAAAACAAACATTCATGACCACATAAACAACATACATAGAGAAACAACATCAGCCATGAGTTTGAATCAAATACTCTTTTCTATGAATTCAAATGCCTGTACATGGGTGTTCTTCACACAATTCTCTGCTTTCTCTTCTCTTCTGAATGCTGTTGAATCTAATCTTACGATGATACAATGAGGGTGTCTATATCTTTTTTTCCTCTCAGACTCTAAAACTGTCTAATCTAGAAAAAAATCCTATCTACCTGCATTAAATCTAATAAATGCCTCCTATCTATTTCAGACAAGAGTGTATGGCTCGAGGTCCGATACAACATACAAAAGGCGCTCCTTCATAAAGGATTCATTTAAGAATTGCGCTACAATCCCAAAGCACTTTCAAAATTTGGGTTTGTTTATCTAGCTGAACTTTCGCTTGATGTGTTGGCTTTCTTGTTGAGTTGGCGATGCTCCTGCATCATTAATGAAAAGGTGAGAAATGGTTTCCTTATAATTTTTACACAGCACACAATAGCTAGGACCAATCCAACCCTGTTCCTGTAAAGAGTCCAAGGTAAATATCCTTCCTTCCACAACTAACCAGACAAATAAATTTATCTTAAGATGAATATGCCAGTGCCAAATTGAGAGCTGCCATCTATCAATCCTCTTCAATCATTTGGTAGTAGCAATACCACGATAAGTTTTTTTTACCGAAGGTATACCAAAATTGTCTCCCATTGTTCACATGAGCTTATCTTTTGTATTCTGTAAAATAATCCACAAATCATTAAGTTCTTTTCTGAAGAGATCCCATTCTTTAGCCAAACTACCCTAAGATTAATATCAATGCTTGTTAACCAATAGTCACATAGAGATGTGCTATTTGAAAATTTCCTAGCCTGTGCGAGTGTGTAAATACAATTTTGATTAAGCATTGGCACCAAAGACTGAGATAAGAAAGAATATTTCCCAAGCCTATATTCTTTTCTATACCAATGGATATAAGTTTCCCCGAACTAGGCTCCCAACATAACCAATGTAGGATCAGATGCATCGATACAATTAAACCACGCCAGATCTTTGAAATTTCTCTTTGCTCAAAGTTTAAATATCTTAATCACTGAGAAATAATCAAATGCAGCGGATACTTATCCATAATTATCATGTGCCACATTCCTCCACTAGTGATCACCCTCCAAAGAATGTGTGTCGCCAATGCTTTGTTAAAATAAAAAATATTTAAGAAACCCCACCCCCCAAATTCTTTAGGCAAAGCCAACTTTTCCCAATTGCATAGATGGATAGTACTAGGATCTTGATTCTTCTTCCATAAAAAAATGTACATTAACTTTCTAATAGAACTTAAAACGGAACTAGGAATAAGAGAAAGGGACATCCAATAAATGAAATGATCTACCTCCTAGGGAAAGCCACCGAAAGCACCAGTTACTAATTTTCTTTTCTATTTTCTTAAGGATCCAACACCAATCACAAGCCCGATACATACTAGTTTTGAGGAAGAAACCTAGGTACTTAAACCCCGTCTCTAATTCCTCAAAATTGAAAGGAAAATGTGCTTTGAAAGGTCTCATATCATCTTCCAACAAGCCTTCCTAAAGTACTATAGATTTAAAGATATTAATCAACAATCCATAATTTGAACATAAAGTTTTAAGAACCTTGTCGATCTCCATCCATTCCTCTGTGCTAGGCTTCAACAGGATCACAACGTCATAAAAAAAAAGAACATGTAGAATTTTAATAGTTCTAGAAACTTTCACCCTTGTAAGCCTTCCATCGAACTTCTTCTCATTTAATAATAGACTTAAACCCTTCATGACAAGGATGACCAATAACGACAAGAGAGGAAATCCCTATCTCAGCCCCCGCTCGCTTTTAAAGAAAGTTGTAGGTTCCCCATTTATCATCACTAAATAGGAGCTAGACATTACAAAACTCATAATCCACTCTCTCAAATCTAGTCCCAACCCAATCTGAATAAGTATGATCCTCATCCCAACTAATGCAATCATAATATTTCTTAAGGTCAATATCTAATACTAAATATTTGGTTTTTTTCTTTTTTAAACTATGGAGACATTTGTGCACAGTACCAATGGCATCATGTATTCTTCTAACTTGAAGAAAACCCAACTATTCTTCATAAATTGATCTAGACAACATTGGTTTGATATGATTTGCTAAAACTTTGGAAATGATTTTGTATCATAAATTACAAATTGAAATAGGCCTAAAGTCATAGAAACATTGAGGTTTATTAACTTTTGGTATTAATGCAATAAAAGTAGATTTTAAACCTCCCACTATTTTGCCTCTAGTTCTTACTTCTTCGACCATCACCAAAAGATCCCCCCCCCCAACTGTTTCAAAGAAATGAACTCTACTAACCATCCATCGGGCCCTGGGCTCTTGCCCATTTTCAGTTTCTTTAAATTTTTTTCTATCTCCTCTAATTTAATCGGTGCATAGAGGGAGAGTGCTTCCTCTTCAGTAACCATTTTTTTTAAAAGAGTAGCAACCCTAACCTGTTCAGTAGAAAAGGTAGAAGCCCGTTTTTTATACATCTCCCTCAAATACTTAACTGCTTCATTTTTAATGTTCTCCTACCCTACAACAACTTCCCCAGATTCATCCAAGATATCCCATAAGGGATTAGTTATTCTTCTAAATTTTGCAAAATTATGGAAACAATTTGTGTTATTCTCTTCACTTTGAAGCCAAATAGCCCTACTATGCTCCCTCCAATATTCCTCCTTTTCCTGAAGAATATTATTTCTTGCGGTTTCCAATTCCTTCACTAAATATTCTTGGGGCATCCATCCACTTCTAGTTGAGTTTTTATGGATACACTCTATAATTTAATCTTATAGATTCTTTAAGTGTGCTTTTTTTCTTAATTTCCTCTCCTTCAACCAAATATTCGTCTGTATCTTGAGGTCCTTAAGTTTCAAAATAAACCTATTTTGTTTTCCACTTTTTCCCAGGTACTTCAGATCATTCCAAATCTGTTTAACCAAATTCTCAAAACTTAAATCATGGGTCCAAAAAGGATTCATCTTAAAAGGATAGAAAAGGTGAGTAGTAGGAAGATCCAATTGAAGTAAAATGGGAGCATTGTCTGAGATGTAAGGGTATTCCACCCAGGACTGATAAATATCAGCCGAAGCTAGAAAATCCTCAGAAGTAAATCCCTATGTAACCTCTTTGCAATAAGTTTTGTGCCAGCTGACTGTTCCTCCAAGTTGGGACAAGCTTCCTCAGAACAATATCAATAAGACCAAGGCACAGGAAGAAATTCTTGAAGAAACCTGCCAAGCAACCAAGAGTTCTAACACCTCCCCAAATCTCACCAGAATAGAGGGTCAAATTTAAATCACCCACTAGAATCAAATTGTTTTGTGATAACAAGCTCGATCTTCCCAGGCACTCCCAGAAAACTTTACGCTCCACACAAGGTCCATAAGTGTTCAGAATATAAACCTGTCTCCTAGCGGCAATATAAAATCCTGACAAGAAGATGCTAGTGCAAGTTAGAGAGGGAATCAAATAAAAAAAGTTGGGGTCCCATGATACCATTAAACCGCCTGAAATCCCATTAGAATTTAGTGCACAACATAGCCAATTTGGTTGAATCTTAAAAATGAAGTCACGAGCCTTTTCTGCAAGTACCATAGTCTCTTGAAATAGAACAATCTCATGTCTAGTTTTGTCTAGTACCCTACACACTGAGACTAGTTTTAGGGCACCCCCAATCCATCTTATATCAAGTGAAAGTAAAAACATTAGTTAGCCCGAGCAAGGGCTTTACATTCTCTAAGTGCCCCACATTCGGTAGGGTTAGTAGGACCAATATTCAAAGTATCCTTAATTTCTTTCTTCCTGGCACTTTAGGTTTTTATGGGAGAGGTTTCAAAACCCAGTACTCAAGACCAAAAAAAGATTTTCTCCTTTGTACCCACCATTAAATTTTAACCACTAGTCTCCCCACCAGTGGAACTAGAAAATTGTAAATCCATTCCCCGAAAAATAGGTAACAGATTGATGGAAGAATGATCCTTCAAAAAATGAATAAAGAGAGTCTAAAACCGCTTCAAGGGAGAGATTTGAATCGTCCGGTTCAAGATAACTGATGCAGGAGCATCAACTACTCATCAAGCGAGCCAGCGTGGAAGTGGATAAGACAGTTGGACAGTGCCAACACAAATTTTGAAAGACCTTGATATTGTTGCGCCCAACATTAATGTGTGGATTTAATGAAGCGCACTTTCTATATTGTAATGGACCTTGAGCCTTTAAGCTCTCATCCTTAGGTAGATGAGGCATTTAATAGATTTAATGCTGGTAGATAAGATTTTAAGTCTAGATTTGATAGTTTAGAAGTCCAAGAGGGGAACGGGATATAGACACCCTCCTTTGTACATTGTATTATTATCATCAAGAGCATTCAAGAGGAGAAGAGAAAGCAGAGAATTGTATGAAGAACACCCATGTACAGATATTGAATTAATAGAAAATCTTTGATTCAATTCCATGGTTGTGTTACTCTCTGTGTATTGATGATATTAGGCTCATGGATGTTTACTTTCTGTCATACATTTGCTTTGATATGCTGTGTATGGGATTTCATGGTTGAATTGAATTCTGTGAGA
>JASDQU010103847.1:200543-216210 GCA_032191745.1 Picea mariana
AATTTGCTTCAAATTATATTAGAAATATAATATTTTACATCGCAGTACACTTCAAAAAATAGAGACTCGAGTCCAACAGATACAAAAAGATATACTGATGAAAGTATAAAAACATTGCCTCGTTTCATACAGGTCTAATATAAACCTTTACCATACAAACCAAAAATAGGATGGGAGCAGGTCTTGTAGTACTAGCTCAAAATAAAGGAAATTATGATCCACAAAAAACAAAATCTCTTTGCACCATGCAACACACTAGTGAATATTATAGTATTTCTTTGTCCCTTCAATTCCCCTATGCCAAGGAACATAGGATATATGACCTTCTGGTTCTCCTAAAGCTTGCTTGGAAAGAAAGTCTACTTCAGAATTGAATTGCCTGTGAACATGGTTAAAACTAATATTCTAGAAATTCTTGATAAGGATCAAGATCCTATTTTTCCAACCTTCTAAGGAACTTACCTGAAGTCTACCCTTTTTGGAAATGCAATCTATTATAAACCTGGAATATTCCATCACTCAGATATTGTGATAAGAGATCATATCTGCAAGTAATAGTGTAGCCCATTTAACAATTAATTTCGACTTGGATTTTGTTCCTCTACCACACTTATAACTCCATCTGATAATAGTAGAAAATTGAGTTTTTATGATACCTCCCGCCCCAACAATAGTTCCATTAATATTTGATGCCCCATCAAACCATGCAAAAACATCCCTCACCTTAAAGGGAACATGAACAGTCTTTGGAGGTTTATCTTTCACTGTCGTAGAAGAGAAATTGTCAATAGCCAATGCTTTGGATAGAACTGCTTGGATCATTGGTTTCAGGGATGATTTTAAGGATGGAAATTTAGTTTAAAATGTAGAAACCTTGGTGAATATTACTATCCTTCATATGCCAACTGTAAAAATATTCAAATTTCAATGGATTTTATATAGTTTGTATAAAAATTTGGCGATATTTAAGGTAAAATAACTTTATCCAATAGAATTTGGGTGAATCATTTTTAGAATAGAGAATATTTTTTTGGTAAAAACCATGGAAAATTAGCCCATGAGAAAAATTTAGCCCCTAAAATCATCCCTGGTTGGTTTATGATTTTCAAAAATAGCTTTATTTTGCTCTATCAAAATATTCCAACACATATGTGCAGCAAGTGTGGGGGAAGAGTATTTGTCCTCAAAAACTGACTTAAATCATTCTGCCACAATATTCCCAATCAGATTTTGTTTAAATTTATGCTTTAATATCATATTTACTCTGTCCCAAACTGCTACAGTGAAAGGGAAATTAATTGATGTGAACGACCACCTGGGGCACATCTGCTACCACCAGGACCTTCTTTTTCCCTAGCCTGAAGAGCTAAAATGCTCTTCAAATCCCTTATCGGGACTTTGCTGCACCCACAGGATGCTCCTCCGATGATCTCCCTTTACTCTATCGGGAAATCGAAACTCACTTGATCACGAGTCCTGCACTCATGGATTCGGGTCTCTCCAATCCCCGAAACCCGATGGAATATCCACTTCACACCTTCCTCGTCTCCTATCAGAAATTACCCTATCCGGAAATCAGAACTTACGTTGTCGTGGGTCACTGCTCATGAGAATCCCCGATTCCCGATCTCTGATGGTCCGCTACGCTCTTTAACCCCTTTGCCTAACTCTCCTCGCATGTGACCTACCAATCCACGAGACTAAGGCCCACATTCCCTATCGGAACTTCGAAGTTTGCGAGTTTGCAATGCAAATAAATCACGCCCCTCGGATCTCCGATCCCCGATCTTCGATGCCACCTGTCTTCTACTCTGACGCTTGTGGTCTCGTTCCAAGGGTAACCCAAAACCCTGAAATGCTGAACCCTGATGCACGTGCGGGTGCTCTCCTCCACGTCACCCCTCCTCGTCGCGCTATCGGGTATCGTGAGATCACGATTTCATTTCTAGAGTTTCCTTTGCATGGGAAAACCCCGAATGCTGAACCCCGACTCTCCGGATTACTAACACATATCCAGTCTGGGATCTATGGCTATAATCCTTTCGAGAAATCACTAATCATGATTTCTCCCTATGAGAATTCTATGTTCCTAGAGAATCTGATTCTCCGATGAGTCAAGTCCTGATGAGCTCCGACTGCTTCCCTGCACGCTAAGGCTTAAACTGTGCACGTCTTCCACTAGATCTGACCACTATCAGGACTTCGCCAATCTTCCTTGTGAATCTTGACCATCAGTTCTCCTATTTGGCGACTTCTCGAGAATAACTAAGTGTTCCTTCTCAAGACTTGCTCTCTGAGCCTGTGCCTGAAAACTCTACTTGACCCTTCTCTCAACCCAAAACCTCCTGGGTTATCCTTTCAACAATATTCCGAAGGTGCTATAACTACTGAGCTTGCGTGCACTCCTTGTGCTCAGCATTCAACAACTTTCCAAGTGTTGAATCTGTCAGACTCTGTGCAGCTCCGGCAGCAGCAGTCTTTGGCTAACCTTTCTCAGATTAACCACTGAGACGTCTTCCTTCAACCTGCACACTCTTGTGAGGCTGAAATGAACCACCTCCACCTCTGGGCAGATAAGAACAAAAGTTAAACTATAGATCCCTCATCAACGCACTCCTTGCAAATGAATTCAACTGCACTCTTTGCAGGAATCTCCTGGCTCAGATAGAGAAACAATTGAAACTCATTCCCTTTCTCTCTTAGACTTCAGTTTGACAAACCTGAAATCTCATGCATAGCATATACAAAGCAAATGCATAACAAAACAAACATTCATGACCACATAAACAACATACACAGAGAAACAACACCAACCATGAGTTTGAATCAAAGACTCTTTTCTATTAATTCAAATGCATGTACATGGGTGTTCTTCACACAATTCTCTGCTTGCTCTTCTCTTCTGAATGCTGTTGAATCTAATCTTACGATGATACNAATGCCTCCTATCTATTTCATAAAAGAGTGTATGGCTCAAGGTCCGATACAACATACAAAAGGCGCTCCTTCATAAAGGATTCATTTAAGACTTGCGCTACAATCCCAAATCACTTTCAAAATTTGGGTTTGTTTATCCAGCTGAACTTTCGCTTGATGTGTTGGCTTGCTTGCTGAGTTGGCGATGCTCCTGCATCATTAATGAAAAGGTGAGAAATGGTTTCCTTATAATTTTTACACAGCACACAATAGCTAGGACCAATCCAACCATGTGCCTGTAAAGAGTCCCAGGTAAATATCCTTCCTTCCACAGCTAACCAGACAAATAAATTTATCTTAAGATGAATATGCCAGTGCCAAATTGAGAGCTACCATCTATCAATCCTCTTCAATCATTTGGTAGTAGCAATACCACGATAAGTTTTTTTTACCGAAGGTATACCAAAATTGTCTCCCATTGTCCACATGAGCTTATCTTTTTTATTCTGTAAAATAATCCACAAATCATTAAGTTCTTTTCTGAAGAGATCCCATTTTGTAGCCAAACTACCCTAAGATTAATATCAATGCTTGTTAACCAATAGTCACATAGAGATGTTCTATTTGAAAATTTCCTAGCCTGTGCGAGTGTGTAAATACAATTTTGATTAAGCATTGACACCAAAGACTGAGATAACAAAGAATATTTCCCAAGCCTATATTCTTGTCTATACCAATGGATATAAGTTTCCCCGAACTAGGTTCCCAACATAACCAATGTAGGATCAGATGCATCGATACAATTAAACCACGCCAGATCTTTGAAATTTCTCTTTGCTCAAAGTTTAAAGATCTTAATCACTGAGAAATAGTCAAATGCATCAGATACATATCCATAATTATCATGTGCCACATTCCTCCACTAGTGATCACCCTCCAAAGAATGTGTGCCGCCAATGCTTTGTTAAAATAAAAAATATTTTAGAAACCCCACCCCCCAAATTCTTTAGGCAATGCCAACTTTTCCCAATTGCATAGATGGATAGTACCATGATCTTGATTCTTCTTCCATAAAAAAATGTACATTAACTTTCTAATAGAACTTAAAACCGAACTAGGAATAAGAGAAAGGGACATCCAATAAATGAAATGATCTACCTCCTAGGGAAAGCCACCAAAAGCACCAGTTACTAATTTTCTTTTCTATTTTCTTAAGGATCCAACACCAATAACAAGTCCGATACATACTAGTTTTGAGGAAGAAACCTAGGTACTTAAACCCCGTCTCTAATTCCTCAAAATTGAAAGGAAAGTGTGCTTTGAAAGGTCTCATATCATCTTCCAACAAGCCTTCCTAAAGTACTATAGATTTAAAGATATTAATCAACAATCCATAATTTGAACATAAAGTTTTAAGAACCTTGTCGATCTCCACCCATTCCTCTGTGCTAGGCTTCAACAGGATCACAATGTCATAAAAAAAAAGAACATGTAGAATTTTAATAGTTCTAGAAACTTTCACCCTTGTAAGCCTTCCGTCGAACTTCTTCTCATTTAATAATAGACTTAAACCCTCCATGACAAGGATGACCAATAACGACAAGAGAGGAAATCCCTATCTCATCCCCCGTTCGCTTTTAAAGAAAGTTGTAGGTTCTCCATTTATCATCACTAAATAGGAGTTAGACATTACACAACTCATAATCCACTCTCTCAAATCTAGTCCCAACCCAATTTGAATAAGTATGATCCTCATCCCAACTAATGCAATCATAATATTTCTTAAGGTCAATATCTAATACTAAAGATTTGGTTTTTTTCTTTTTTAAACTATGGAGACATTTGTGCACGGTACCAATGGCATCATGTATTCTTCTACCTTGAAGAAAACTCAACTATTCTTCATAAATTGATCTAGACAACATTGGTTTGATATGATTTGCTAAAACTTTGGAAATGATTTTGTATCATAAATTACAAATTGAAATAGGCCTAAAGTCATAGAAACATTGAGGTTTATTAACTTTTGGTATTAATGCAATAAAAGTAGCTTTTAAACCTCCCACTATTTTGCCTCTAGTTCTTGCTTCTTCGACCATCTCCAAAAGATCCCCCCCCCAACTGTTTCAAAGAAATGAACTCTACTAACCATCCATCGGGCCCTGGGCTCTTGCCCATTTTCAGTTTCTTTAAAATTTCTTCTATCTCCTCCAATTTAATCGGTGCATAGAGGGAGAGTGCTTCCTCTTCAGTAACCATTTTTTTAAAAGAGTAGCAACCCTAACATGTTTAGTAGAAAAGGTAGAAGCCCGTTTTTTATACATCTCCCTCAAATACTTAACTGCTTCATTTTTAATGTTCTCCTACCCTACAGCAACTTCCCTAGATTCATCCAAGATATCCCATAAGGGATTAGTTATTCTTCTAAATTTTGCAAAATTATGGAAACAATTTGTGTTATTCTCTCCACTTTGAAGCCAAATAGCCCTACTATGCTCCCTCCAATATTCCTCCTTTTCCTGAAGAATATTATTTCTTGCGGTTTCCAATTCCTTCACTAAATATTCTTGGGGCATCCATCCACTTCTAGTTGAGTTTTTATGGATACACTCTGTAATTTAATCTTATAGATTCTTTAAGTGTGCTTTTTTTCTTAATTTCCTCTCCTTCAACCAAATATTCGTCTGTATCTTGAGGTCCTTAAGTTTCAAAATAAGCTTATTTTGTTTTCCACTTTTTCCCAGGTACTTCAGATCATTCCAAATCTATTTAACCAAATTCTCAAAACTTAAATCATGGGTCCAAAAAGGATTCATCTTAAAAGGATAGAAAAGGTGAGTAGTAGGAAGATCCAATTGAAGTAAAATGGGAGCATTGTCTGAGATGTAAGGGTATTCCACCCAAGACTGATAAATATCAGCCGAAGCTAGAAAATCCTTAGAAATTAAATCCCTATGTAACCTCTTTGCAATAAGTTTTGTGCCAGCTGATTGTTCCTCCAAGTTGGGACAAGCTTCCTCAGAACAATATCAATAAGACCAAGGCACAGGAAGAAATTCTTGAGGAAACCTGCCAAGCAACCCAGAGTTCTAACACCTCCCCAAATCTCACTAGAATAGAGGGTCAAATTTAAATCACCCACTAGAATCAAATTGTTTTGTGATAAAAAGCTCGATCTTCCCAGGCACTCCCAGAAAACTTTACGCTCCACACAAGGTCCATAAGTGTTCAGAATATAAACCTGTCTCCTAGCGGCAATATAAAATCCTGACAAGAAGATGCTAGTGCAAGTTAGAGAGGGAATCAAATAAAAAAAGTTGGGGTCCCATGATACCATTAAACTGCCTGAAATCCCATTATAATTTACTGCACAACATAGCCAATTTGGTTGAATCTTAAAAATGAAGTCACGAGCCTTTTCTGCAAGTACCATAGTCTCTTGAAATAGAACAATCTCAAGTCTAGTTTTGTCTAGTACCCTACACACCGAGGCTAGTTTTAGGGCACCCCCAATCCATCTTATATTAAGTGAAAGTAACAACATTAGTTAGCCCGAGAAAGGGCTTTACATTCTCTAAGTGCCCCACAGTCGGTAGGGTTAGTAGGACCAATATTCAAAGTATCCTTAATTTCTTTCTTCCTGGCACTTTGGGTTTTTATGGGAGAGGTTTCAAAACCCAGTACTCAAGACCAAAAAAATTTTTTCTCCTTTGTACCAACCATTAAATTCGAACCACTATTCTCCCCACCAGTGGAACTAGAAAATTGTAAAGCCATTCCCCGAAAAATAGGTAACAGATTGATGGAAGAATGATCCTTCAAAAAATGAATAAAGGAGTCTAAAACCGCTTCAAGGGAGAGATTTAAATCGTCCAGTTCATGATAACTGATGCAGGAGCATCAACTACTCATCAAGTGAGCCAGCCCGGAAGTGGAAAAGACAGTTGGACAGTGCTAGCACAAATTTTGAAACACCTTGATATTGTTGCGCCCAACATTAATGTGTGGATTTAATGAAGCACACTTTCTATATTGTAATGGACCTTGAGCCTTTAAGCTCTCATCCTTAGGTAGATGAGGCATTTAATAGATTTAATGCTGGTAGATAGGATTTTAAGTCTAGATTTGATAGTTTAGAAGTCCAAGAGGGGAACGGGATATAGACACCCTCCTTTGTACATTTTATTATTATCATCAAGAGCATTCAAGAGGAGAAGAGAAAGCAAAGAATTGTATGAAGAACACCCATGTACAGATATTGAATTAATAGAAAATATTTGATTCAATTCCATGGTTGTGTTACTCTCTGTGTATTGATGATATTAGGCTCATGGATGTTTACATTCTGTCATACATTTTTTTTGATATGCTGTGTATGGGATTTCATGGTTGAATTGAATTCTGTGAGAACAAGGAGTTAGTTTCAATTGTTTCTCTATCTTGAACTAGAGAATTCCTGCAAAGAGTGCAGTTGAATTGTCCGCAAGGAGTGCATCGACAGAAGGGTTTAGATAGAGGTAACTTTTGTTTTAAGTTCTCAGAAGTGCAGATTGGGCACCGAAGCCATGCAAGGAGTGCACAGGATGGACGAAGACTCAGAGTTGCAATTCTGAGTAAAGGGAATTAAGACTGTTGTTGCAGGTCTATGCGCAGAGTCAAAGAGCTTCAACACTTAAACGTTCTTGAAGATTTTCCGCAAGGAGTGCATGCAAAGAGTTCTTTTGAAGGATCTAGAGGTCGTGGGAAAATATCAGGAAGGGTAAGCCTTCGAGTTCCTCGAAGGGTGGTATAAGCGAAATCAGGCCTGGAAAGGTTGCAAGGGAACGTCATAGGTTGATGAACAAGTCTCGTGGAAAGACCCTTCTTGTTTGTGGATTGCATAAGAAGAAAAGATAGACGGTCGGTATTCTCCGTGGAGAATCCGCGAGGTTCTGTGAATCGTCAAATATCACCAAGGTGCAGAGAAGTTACCGTGTGAGCGTGGAAAGGATAAAAGCTCAGGAGGGCAGGAGCCATCGATCAGAATCATGAGGAGCGTTGGATTCTACTCGTGTATCGACATATCGGGAGTTTGTGAGGTGAGACTCCAAATCTTCGAAAGGGAAATCGCGATAGGGCGAGAAGTGAAGTCCCGACAAGTGCGGAAGTAGTGTGGGCCATAGGACATAGTGGAATAAATCATCATAGGTTCGACGTCTCGGGCCTCGGAAGTTGAGGTAAGAGTCATTTGATCTCGCGAGGGGTGAAGTTACGAGGAAGCGAGGTCGCGAGTCTCGGCTTTTTGGCATCTCAAGCATCGGAAGTTGAGGTAAGAGTCATTTGATCTCACGAGGGGAAAAGTTACGAGGAAGAGAGGTCGTGAGTCTCAGATTTTTGGCGTCTCGGGCATCGGGAGTCGAGGTATGAGTCATTTGGTCATGCGAGTGGCGAAGTCGCGAAGAAGCGAGACCACGGGTTCAGTGTTTCGGCATATCGTGTGTCGGGGTTTTGGAATTAGAACGGTTGGTGTTGCGAGTTGTGAAGAAGTGATAGAGTGAAGTCCCGATAGCAGAGGGAGAAGTCAACATTGACTGGCACATTAGGTATCGGGGATTCGAGAGCCCAAAATATAGACAGTGAATTCGCGATCCGTGAAGTTCCGATCCTCTGATAAATCAAGGAAGGAGGGTCGTGTCGAAAGAACTGTGGGTGCAGATTTCCTGATAGGGAAATAGAAGAGTCTTGGAGCTCTTCGGGCCAAGAAAAAGAGGGTCCTGAGGAAGCAGTCGTGCTCCGGGGAGTGCGGGTTTCCTATCAGAGTGGTATCATAGAGGGAATATCTTTTGTTTTCTGTAGCAAGAGAAGAGAATTTTCACCATGCCGCCAAGGAGAGAAAGATAGTGACCTGATCCAGAAGATAGGGAGGTGCAAAAAAGATGTAGGCTGACAGGAAACCAAGAAATGGAAAGGCAGATGAGAGATCTCTGAGCAAGCCTCGAGGAGATGGAGACAACTCAGAGATGCAGAGTTGTTGTGGGGGATCTTAGTGATTCCAAAGTTGAAGAGGAAGATGGACATGAAGAAGAGGTCACAGCAGAGGATGCATCAATCGAGCGGTTGATTAAAGCTATCGCCAGAATGGGTGCGAAGGCGAAGATGGACATTCCAGTCTACGAAGGAAATCTGGATGCAGAAGAGTTACTGGATTGGATCCGAGCTCTTGATACCTACTTCGATTATGAAGACATCGAAGAGGATAAAAAGGTTAGACATGCTGTCACTAAATTGAAGCGACACACAACATTATGGTGGGACGAGCTTCAAACAGATAGACATTCCAAAGGCAAGCAAAAGATCAAAAGATGGGAGCGAGTGATCGCAAAGATGAAAGCGAAGTTCATCCCAAGTGACTATCAGATTACTCTATTTAGGAGAATGCAGAACCTGAGACAGAAGCTGATGACAGTGAAAGAATATACTGAGGAATTCTATCGACTGAACATTAGAGCAGGTCATCGAGAGAGCGATGATGAGAAGGTTGCCAGATATCTGAATGGTCTAAGATACGACATTCAGGATGAATTAAGCATGGTTACCATCAGGACGATGGAGGATGCTTATCAGATGGCTCTGAAAGCCGAAGAAAAGTTGAGTCGTAAGCAAGGTTAGTGAGGGTGAGGCAGAAGTCAGCCCAGAGGCAAGGAAGTTGCCAAGGATAAATACCAGAAGCCCAAGGACGATGGGAAGAAGACTCAGACCAGAATGGAACCAGGTGTAATTTCAAAGTGAGGCCAGCACGCTGAACAACGAGGGCAGCACGTTGAACAGGCCGGAGGATATGCAGATGCCAATACAATTCCTCGTACCAGAGGTAGAGGAAGAGGCAGAGGCAAAGTAATCACATGTTTTACATGTGGAAAAAATGTCCACAAGTCATTCGAGAGTCCATAGGAAAAGAAATACATGGGGGAAGCTCACATCGTAGAAGCGCAGAGACGAGATGTTGAGGCCGAAGACATAGAAGGCGAAAGATCACTTGCGATGCATAAAGTCCTTTTGACACCCAAGAAGGAGGTGGAAAGCTCAGTCCAAAGGACCAGACTATTTAGGACTGCTTGCAAAACCAAAGACAGGGTGTGCAAGTTCATAGTTGACAGTGGCAACATGGATAATCTCGTTTCAACCAAGATGGTGGAGAAACTGGGGCTGGAGACAACTGATCACCTGAGTCCATACAAAGTCTCGTGGCTACAGAAGGGACATCAGGTGAGTGTCACCAAACAATGCTTGGTTGAATTCAAGATAGGAGAATATAATGATAAAATTCTGTGTGATGTTATTCCCATGGACGTATGTCATTTATTGCTGGGTAGACCATGGCAATACAACAAAAATGTGGTTCATGACGGAAGAATGAACACATACACCCTGAAGAGGAATGGGAGGACATACAGGTTGCTTCCAATAAAATATAAGGAAGTGAAGCAAGAAGTAAACAACATAATACTTCTCATGAGTGGGAAAGAGATTCTTACGGAGATGGAGAAGAAGGAAGATCCACAATTCTTTGTGGTCAGGAAACCGAGGATTGTTATGACTAGCACAAGAGTGGATGATTTACCAGATGAGATTCAGGGACTACTGGAAGAGTTCGCTGATATCATAGTGGACGAATTACCTTTTTCGTTGCCACCGATGAGGAGTGTGAGTCATCACATTGATCTCATACCAGGAGCCAGTTTTCCGAATAAAGCTGCATACAGATTGATGC
This sequence comes from Picea mariana, assembly GCA_032191745.1. Classification (NCBI taxonomy): domain Eukaryota; kingdom Viridiplantae; phylum Streptophyta; class Pinopsida; order Pinales; family Pinaceae; genus Picea; species Picea mariana. The sequence continues at coordinate 211,210 of JASDQU010103847.1, forward strand.
AGCAAGAAAATGAGGAGGTCAAGAAGCAGGTCCAGGAGTTATTGGAGAAAGGATTGGTCAGAGAAAGCCTGAGTCCGTGTGTTGTTCTGACAGTACTTAGTCCGAAGAAGGATGGGGGTTGGAGAATGTGCACCGACTCAAGAGCGATCAATAAAATAACCATCAGGTACAAGTTTCCACTGCCGAGGATGGATGATGTGATGGATTGCCTGAGTGGGGCAAATTATTTTTCAAAGATAGATCTGAAGAGCGAATATCATCAAATTTGCATGAGAGAAGGTGATGAATGGAAGACAACATTCAAGACAAACGAAGGTTTGTACGAATGGTTGGTCATGCCGTTTGGCTTGACAAACCCGCCGAGTACATTCATGAGATTGATGAATGAAGTCCTGAGGGAATTCATCGGGAAATTTGTAGTCGTATATCTGGATGATATACTAATATTCAGTAAGACCAAGGCTGAACATTTGAATCATTTGGCCATTGTGATGAGAAAACTACAGCAGGAGAAGTTGTTGATAAACATGAAGAAGTCCTCATTTATAAAGACAGAGCTTACTTATTTGGGTTTTGTTATCTCAGCGAATGAGTTGAAGATGGATCCGGACAAAGTGGAAGTGATCAAGAATTGGCCATCACCGAGAAATATTTTCAAGGTGAGGAGTTTCCATGGTTTGGCTAGCTTCTACAGAAAATTCATCAGGAATTTCAGTGGAATTAGCGCAGTAATGATGGATACAGTGAAGAAGCGGCATAAGGATTTTCATTGGACAATAGAGGCTGAGGAGAGCTTCAATCTATTGAAGCGGAAGATAACGGAACGACCAGTGTTGGTGTTACCGGATTTCCAGAAGACATTTCAGGTGAAATGTGACGCAAGTGGATATGCCATAGGAGCGGTCTTAAGTCAGGAAGATAGACCAGTTGCATATTTCAGTGAGAAGTTGGATGAAGCAAAGATGAAATACTCCACGTATGACAAAAAATTTTATGCTATCATACATGCATTGAAGAAGTGGAGGCATTACTTGATCCCAAAGGAATTTTTTTTATATAGTGATAATCATGCATTACAGTTTGTGAGTCAACAAGAGAAGTTGAATCAGAAACATGCAAAATGGGTAGAGTATATGCAGAATTTCACATTTGTGATTAAGCATATTTCGGGTACTGCTAACAAAGTGGTTGATGCTTTCAGCAAGAAGTGTTTGTTGCTGCAGGAATTCCGAGTCAAAACATTGGGTTTTGAAAATCTCAGGGATATGTACGCAGAAGATGCAAATTTCAGGGAAGCATATGAAGCAACTAAGAATCCAGTTCTCATAGATCGGAGTCTGTGGATAGAGTATATGATCCAGGAGGGATTGTTGTTCAGAGGCAATCAACTGTGTAATCCGAATTGCTCCATGAGGGAGAACTTGTTGAAGGAAAATCACAGTGGAGGTTTGGCAGGTCATTTTGGCCATGACAAGACATTCGCGAAGCTGAGAAAATCATATTTTTGGCCAAGGATGCAAGCAGAGGTCAAGAGGTTTGTTGACAGATGCAGAATTTTCCAGCACTCGAAAGGAAGAAAGCAAAATGCGGGTTTTTATCAGCCATTTCCCATACCAGAGAGGCCATGGGAGGAGATAAGCATGGATTTTGTATTGGGTTTGCCAAGAATGCAAAGAGGTGTAGATTCAATCTTTGTGGTGGTGATCAGGTTTTCAAAAATGGCACATTTCATTCCATGCAAGAAGACCAACGACGCGACGCACATCACAAATTTGTTTTTCAAAGAGGTCATTTGACTTCATGGATTGCTGAAAAGTATTGTTTCGGACAGAGACACGAAGTTCATTGGACATTTCTGGAGGACACTCTGGAAGAAGCTAGGAACTAAATTGGCATTTAGTTCGGCTTATCATCCTCAGACAGACGGAAAAATGGAAGTGGTCAACATAATTCTGGGGGACTTGCTGAGGAGCTTGGTGGCAGAGCACCATAGCAGTTGGGATAGCATATTTCCATAGGCAGAGTTTGCATACAACGATTCAGTGAATCGAAGTACAGGAAAAAGTCCATTTCAGGTTGTATATGGGATGCAACCGAGAGGAGTTTCTGAACTACGGGACTCAGAAGTGCTAGTGCAGAAGAATTCGCTGAAGCAATGAAGAAACTTCACACCAAGGTGAAGCAGTGACTGATAAATTCAAATCAGGAGTATAAGCGTAGAGCAGATCAACATCAGAGACAACTTCAGTTTGAAGTTGGGGATCTTGTTCTGGCACACTTGAGGAAGGAAAGGTTCCCGAGAGGAACATACAACAAGCTTAAGATGAAGAAAATCGAGCCATGTAAGGTCTTGAAGAAGTTCAGAGAAAATGCTTATGAGATTGAGTTGCCCGATGGCATCGGAATATCTTCGACGTTAAATGTCTCAGACTTATACGAATATAAGGCTGAAGAAGTAGGAACTGGAAGTAATGAACAACAGGAGCTCTAGTGGGAGAAGAAGATGCCGATTGCAAAGACGCCACAGATGGAATGCATACTGGACAAACGAGTGGGTAAGAGGACCCGAAGGAAGGAATACTTCGAGTATCTGGTCAAGTGGAAGAATCACCCAGTGGAGGATGCCAGCTGGGAAAGAGAAGTGATGATATAGAAGCATGGGCAGACTGTGCAGGAACTCATTGACAGGAGCCCATGAAAATTTTCAAGCGAGGGAGTATGATGCAGGAGCATCAACTACTCATCAAGTGAGCCAGCACGGAAGCGGAAAAGACAGCTGGACAGTGCCAACACAAATTTTGAAACACCTTGATATTTTTGTGCCCAACATTAATGTGTGGATTTAATGAAGCGCACTTTGTATATTGTAATGGACCTTGAGCCTTTAATCTCTCGTCCTTAAGTAGATGAGGCATTTAATAGATTTAATGCTGGTAGATAGGATTTTAAGTCTAGATTTGATAGTTTAGAAGTCCAAGAGGGGAACGGGATATAAAAACCCTCCTTTGTACATTGTATTATTATCATCAAGAGCATTCAGGAGGAGAAGAGCAAGCAGAGAATTGTATGAAGAACACCCATGTACAGATATTGAATTAATAGAAAAGCTTTGATTCAATTCCATGGTTGTGTTACTCCTTGTGTATTGATGATATTAGGCTCGTGGATGTTTACTTTCTGTCATACATTTGCTTTGATATGCTGTGTATGGGATTTCATGGTTGAATTGAAGTCTGTGAGAACAAGGAGTTAGTTTCAATTGTTTCTCTATCTTGAACCAGAGAATTCCTGCAAAGAGTGCAGTTGAATCGTCCGCAAGGAGTGCATCGATAGAAGGGTTCAGATAGAGGTAACTTTTGTTCTAAGTTCTCAGAAGTGAAGATTGGGCACCAGAGCCATGCAAGGCGTGCACATGCTGGACGAAGACTCAGAGTTGTGATTCTGAGTAAAGGGAATTAAGACTACCGCTGGAGGTCTGTGCACAGAGTCGAAGAGCTTCAACACTTAAACGTTGTTGAAGCTTTGCCGCAAGGAGTGCGTGAAAAGAGTTCTTTTGAAGGATCTAGAGGTCATGGAAAAAACTCAGGAAGGGTAGGCCTTTGAGTTCGTCTAAGGGTGGTATAAGAGAAATTAGGCCTGGAAAGGTTGCAAGGGAATGTCGCAGGTTGGAGAACAAGTCTCGTGGAAAGACCCTTCTTATCTGTGGATTGCATAAGAAGAAAAGATAGACGGTCGGTATTATCCGTGGAGAATCCGCAAGGTTCTGTGAATCATTAGATCTCACCAAGGTGCAGAGAAGTTACCGTGTGAGCATGGAGAGGCTATAAGATCAGGAGGGCAGGAGCCATCGATCAGAATCACGAGGAGTGTTGGATTCTACTCGTGTATCGGCATATCGGGAGTTCGTGAGGTGAGACTCCAAATCTTCGAAAGGGAAATAACGATAGGGCGAGAAGCGAAGTCCTGACAAGTGTGGAAGTATTGTGGGCCACAAGAGATAGTGGAAGACAGGTGGCATAAATCGTCATAGGTTTTGCGTCTCGGGCCTCGGAAGTCGAGGTAAGAGTCATTTGATCTCGCGAGGGGTGAAGTTACGAGGAAGCGAGATCGCAAGTCTCGGCTTTTTGGCATCTCAGGCATCAAAAGTTGAGGTAAGATTCATTTGATCTTTCGAGGGGTGAAGTTACAAGGAAGCGAGGTCGTGAGGCTCGACTTTTCGACATCTCGGGCATCGGGAGTCGAGGTAAGAGTCATTTGGTCACGCGAGTGGTGAAGTCGCGAAGAAGCGAGACCATGGGTTCGGTGTTTCGCCATCTCGTGTGTCAGAGTTTGGGAATTAGAATGGTTTGTGTCACGAGTTGCGAAGACGCGATAGAGCGAAGTCCCGATAGTTGAGGGAGAAGTCAGCGTTGACTGGCGCATCGGGTCTCGGGGATTCGGGAGCCCAAAATATAGATAGTGAATTCACGAGCCACGAAGTTCCAATCCTCTGATAAATCAAGGAAGGAGGGTCGCGTGGAAAGAATTGTGGGTGCAGATTTCCCGATAGGGAATTAGAAGAGTCTTGGAGCTCCTCAGGTCGAGAAAAAGAGGGTCCTGAGAAAGCAGTCATGCTCCGAGGAGTGCGGGTTGCCTATCAATAACCTGGGCTGTTGGGGGAAGAAACATTTAAAATGGGAGGAGAAACCTGACTTGGTTAAGTTAACACCGAGTCCACAAGGGACAAAGGACAAAAACTATTAGGTAAAGTTAGTGAATTGGAAAGGTTACCCAACAGTGGAAACGGTGGGACCAAAGAAATATTATTCAAAATATTGGAAGGTAAAGTAGAAACAAAGGGAATAATAGGCTTTGTAAGGTCACTCACCCGCACCTCAGTAAAAAGACAAGAGAGTGATATACATTGAGAAAACCACTTTGAGGAGCTTAAGGTTTCTTTTTCCAAAGTCGAGACAGTAGAAAAAAAAGAAGGAAAGTGATGTTTGAGCTTACCGAAGAGTG
>JASDQU010103847.1:238968-253214 GCA_032191745.1 Picea mariana
ATGATTATTTGTTAAATGAACCCTTTTATTTAATCCGAATGTACAATGGTGCCAAGTGCCTGTTGTTAAGCCACATGTATTCAACCTTGGAGTATATTCCCAACCCCTTGATTTTATATATGGTAAGTGCATTATGTTACAAGTGTAATATTTAGGCTTGTGCGCAAACATAGTAACATCATGTCTAGGGAGAGGTTAGGAAATTTGAGGTACATTACAGCATCCTTGTGGGACCAGAAGCAATCCAACAAATGGAAGATCAAAAGCAAAAATTAATACAAAGGATCAAGGAAGCACAAGATCAACAGAAGAGTTATGTCAATGCACATCGTGTCGATCATAGTTATGAAGTTAGCGATCAAGTTTTCTTGCAGGTAAAACTTCATAAGAGTTCAATCAAGTTTTGAAGGGGTGCTAAACTCTCTCCTAGGTTTGTGGGACCCTTCATGATTGTGGAAAAGAAGGGTCCCATGGGTATCGACTAGCCTTGCTTGATTCTTTGAGGCATATCCACGATGTTTTTCACATATCTGTTTTGAGACATTATGTTAGTGATCCTACACATGTTATTGACATGAGTTCCTTGTAGGTATCAGATGAGGGTGAGCTCACGGCGGATCCAATCTACATCCTGGACCATTTCATTCGACAACTATGGCATCAAATAATAGATCAGGTCAAGGTCCAGTTGGAAAACTATAGTCTGCACTCGGCGACCTAGGAGGATGGATATGATATGCATCATCAATTTCCATTTTTGTTTGGTCACTAGAACTATGATATTCTGATACACTTTATTTTGACACTTACATACTGTGAAACTTTGGGATGAAGTTTAAAACAAGACAGGGTGTATGTAACATCCCGCTCTTGTGCACACTAAGCGAACTTATTCTTTGAGGACACTTGCATGCAAGTGATCCGGGTCATTATACTATTGGTTGTTTTTACTATGGTTATGAGAAATTGTGGATTTGATGATATGTTATTTTGTTGTATTTACATAGACATGTGTATTGATTGGTTCTCCTAAGTGTGCAGGACTCTAGACATTGAGGATGTCGAGGCATCGATGAAACCACGTGGACTCCGAATCGATTCAGGGAGTGAATTTTTAGGGTTTGAATGTTGTTGATGTGACATATGTATATATGATTAGATATTATGATGTTGATTGTTATTGCAGACATGATTCTTTGATGGATGCAGTGTGATGATAAATTTTCAACCAGACTGACATTTGGAGTAAAGTGGTGACGCACGACAACCATAGACAGTGAGGGAGAGGTGTGGCAGAATCCCTGCCACAACCTACTAGCACTCCCGCCGTGGCGTGAAATATAGTTTAACGATTACCTAGTTTGAGAAGACCCACGATGTTGTGATTGGTTGTTTTTGTCTAAACTTGTTAATTCTGAAATTAGTTATAAAAAGAGGAAACTTTAAGAAAAGTGGAAAATTAAATAAATGGGAGAAACCTAATGAAAAGGGGAAACTTAAAGAAAAAAGGGAATGTCTAACTTAGTAAGGAACCTAGCCTTTGGAACTTTCTATTTATGAACTCAACTAGGAATTAAGTAAGGCGTAAGTCATTTAATAATTGTAGTGGAATAATGGGACATCGAGGACCATTTTTAGGAACGTTTTTAGGTGGGTGAGGGAAATAGACAAATTTAATTAATTAATAAATTGATTTTCTGGAGCAATAAGGCAACATGTGTACGGGGGAGGTTTTTCGAAATTTAATTAAATGAAAAATGAATCTAATGAGAGTTTTGGGAAACTAATGACTAAGAAAAATCTATAAAAATGATGGGGAGGAGGATTATGGATCAGATATGGCTTATGTAATGTTACGCTGCCAAATTTCATCTTGACTAAACTTTCTCTTGTGGGAGTTCAGATACCCAAATCGGGTAATGAGTGGTAGCTCGACCTTTCTAGGTGAGCTGGGTGCTATCATTCTCAGGTATTGTGTGCATGGCCCCTTTGTGGCTCAGGGGGATCATGGGGAAGAAAATTACCCCTAGCCTTGGCTGGGAGGTAGCAGTGAGGTCACATCGGTTGGCAGGCGAGAGCTAGACGGAGCACGCACGGGACAAGGACTTCAAAGCATTAGTATTTGGTTATGGTATGCATGTGTATATTTGTATTGAATGGTAGTTAAATTCTTTGTATATGCATCTCTCTAATGTCAAAGCACACATGAGTCTCTGTGTTAAAATTTAGTTAATTTTTTGTCTTGGTAATTTACGCTTGTGAAATTTGGTTGTAGGGTAGTTTAATTATGTACGTGTGCCTTTATTTAAGGAACTTATATTGTGTTAACGTTTTTGTTTTATTCTTTGTAATACTATCCAGAGATTTCATTTTTATATTTTAGCGAAGTTGTCTTGATGAGACCAACATTTTATAATCAGAGAATTAAAGGTTATTCCAACCTTATGCTCACTGTACTTTTGATCTGATTTCCATTGGCAAACCCAAACTATGAATGCTAATGACTTCTCTGTATTTTTATTGTTTTTAATACAAGGAGAAATTGTGTTTTTTTGTCTTTTGTTTCACTATCCTTTAAGTTATTAGTCTGTTCTTGAGTAGTCGGCTAGGAGATGAATTGACTATCTTTCACTCCAGTGTTAAATATTTAGATTCAAATGCCCTGCATTCCTCTGCATGGATAATAACTATAGGATCATTTCTCTGCCCAACAAGAAATTATCTCCTAGGATTTTATTCCCTCCTTAGCCTCTGTGATTATTGTGATTTATTCTCTGCAAACTTGGGCTTCCACACAATGATTTTGGGGATGTCTCTCTAGTTTACCATCTGTGACTTGCATCTACATTTCATTACTGTATTTTTTTACTCTTTGATGACTGCGTTTTTATTACTTTTCTTCCTTATTTTTGGCGTTTTCTCCTCAGAAAAGATCGATGCATTTCCTTCCATGCTTTTTCCAGTGTGCAGAGTGACTCAACATGTTCACCTCAAAGTTTTCCCTAGTGTCTTCGATGCGATCCTTGGTGGATCTTCCACCCACATGTAGCAAACAACCAACGAAATTTTTGTGTTCTTGTGGGGTGAATTCATGACCCTGCGTAGGGAGAAATTTTGTGCAGTCCTTGCACCCCTCCTTTCTTTATGCTCAACCCTTCTAATATGGGTTCCCTCCTCTCGTTCCAATTCTTTTGCTTTATTTTATTTTCGAGAGCACTATAGGGGGGGATTACAAATATTATGTACTAAATTTTAACCAATCCATAAGAGTTGTCTATCCCCACAGGAAGATATTCACCCAACAAACATATCCACCCAGCAAGGAGAATGTATACATACGCCCAACAAATCTGGTCTTCTCCTCTATAAGCAGTGGGATATTATCCTTGCGATCGAAGAGAGCTATAATCTCCTACCCATATTTATTATCTATCTATGATAAGGTTACTTGTTATCTATGAAAAGGATCCAACAAGTAACTTGGATACTTCCCAACCTATCCATTCTCTCTATAGCTACAACTGCCCAAATCATAGCCGAAACTCTAGCCACTCATTCAAATTACTGTAACCTAACACTTAGAATAGCTCGTAGTCATGGCATTTTTAAATTTTAATTGCATACCCGTGAATTTTTAATTGCCAGTGGCAGTTCTATTGATTTGTGAAATTCCTTTCTCAGATAGGGTGCCCATATTTTATATCCTTGATTATTGCAACGTGATTTTCAAAATACACAGAAATTTATACCACCACGAGATTTTAACCATCACACAGAAATGCAATTATTTAGTGATTGAGATTTTTTTAACACTGAGATTTGGTCTATTTATGCAGGGATTCTGAATATCACAAGGGATTTAAGTAATTAATGGTTAGAGTTGGTAGCGATTTTCTTGACAGAGAAATGGCAGGAATGAATTGAATCTGCATATATTTATAGTCGTTTTAATAGAAACATTGACCTTGGTAAATACATGTGTGTGAGATTATATTTCTAGTGGAGGGTTATGTTTGTATTCTGCAGTTTCAGTAATTAGTTGCCCTGGAAAATTTTATGTAATAGATTTAATGCTGCAATGATGGATGCAGTGATGACAGTTATGATTAACACCACTATCATGCCCATTTATTGTGATAAAAGTCATATAATATTTTTAAGATTAACAATTGGGTTGTTTAATGGTTAGCATCAGCCTTACTAGTTCCAGTTCTATTATGTTTTAATTCTTGGTTGGATGTAATTACGATTGTTGCAAGTATTTTGTACGAAACATTTGAGCTTAAGAGAACTTTATAATTCTAGGGAGGTTGTTACAACATTTAAGAAAAAAGATTGTGAGATTATTACATGGTGTCTGAGTATTATGCTGTAAACTAAACCAATGTTTTACCATCATGGCAAATAAAAAATTTAGAAGAGATCTTCCTTTCAACTCTAGTTATGGCATGAAAAAATGATTAGCATTTTAATAAACTGTGATCGAACTTTCAGTTTTAATTAACTTGCGTTTGATGATTGTACAATCCTTATATTTCCTTTATGTATATCGATGTTCCATCGAACTCTTAATGATAAAACTCATGTACAATAATGTAATAACCCATCAATGCAAGGATTTTTCGTGTCATAAGAATTTAATGGTGTATGATGTAAATGGGTTAATGGAGATTACATTCTGTGTTTTCAGAAGTTAGAAGGAGGCATAACACGATGTAGTTTTATTAGTCAATTCCTATTTAAATTGCCAAGATAAATATATTTAGTTATAGTTCACATTGACTTGATGGATGTGAGATGTCATGAGGGACCCCAGAATGTATATCACTTCTCATGCCTTGAATTTTATTTTAATTGACTATTAACTAATTATCATGTGTGAAAATTAAATAGAATTGTGCCTCAATTTGTTTTTTCTAGATAGATTTGTATCTCAGCTCTCTTGCGTGCTTTTAGACTTAAGGTTGATTAAAGTATTGTCTAAATATAGATTTATCTGGTTGTGCGTGGTGAAGGGCCACTAATGATCGAATGTTGTTTATTTATTTGTGCTCCATGCAAATGTTGATCAATGATTGCTAATTCTCGCTCGCATTGAAGGTTTTTGTTGCGTTTGTCAGCTTAGGGCTGTTGTGTTTGGTTGATTGATGTTTTATATTAGCTTAGTAGGTGTGGTATTGCTTGTGTTGGGAGGGATGTAGAAACATCCTTGTTCCTCATAAAATTCGCCATCCTTGAGACCTTAAATGGTCAAAATCGATGGGAACCTAGGCTTGAGCATTGCTTATGTGTCCTCGGGGTCCTAACCTTGCAGGGTAGGACATGCGAGTAGTCAATTTTATTTTGTCTATTTGATTTTTGTATGTTACATCCAACATCATAACACGCTACAGTGTTGGGTTGTTAATTTGTCTGTTGCCTGAATTGCGTGCGTTGTGTTCATCGTCGCGTTGAGTTGATTGATAATTATCATTGTTAGCTTCTCATAGATATAAAAAAACATTACACTTGTTATGCATCGAATGTTTTCGTAATGACGGGGGTCATTAGATATGGTATCAGAGCGGGTTCAACCCTGTGACTATGGATCAACATGATTTCCATTGCAGTAAACCCTTGAGTAATAACCTAGCACTAATTAAAACTTTAACATGTCCATGCGATGATCACTATTAGAGGACGCCACAAAGGTTTGCAACATGGTATCGTGGAAGGAGGTGTGATGCCTCCAGAAGTGCACGCGCCCTCAGAGTCTAACCCTAAGGGGAAGAACAAGTCCTTGGGTTGGATTCGATTGTTGTGAGGGATGGTGATGGTCTTACAAGGTCCTTCCAGGGAATGTCAAAGGCCTTGATTCACAATCTGTACTAAGATGAGGCTAGGGTGCCTGTACCCCTGAGGGTCCACAACTTGCCCCAGCTAGTAACGTTAACATTCATTGAGAACTCGAGGGGATAAGTTATCAAGTCAATGAGTGTCACGGATGGCTCAACAATCGAGGCATGACTCGAGACAAAGGTGATGTGCTTCATGCTTCATGATTATTACCTCTGGCATAAAGGTCCACAAGGTGGTCTTTCAAATGAAGGGGAGCACTCTTCTATATTGGAAGATGCTCCTTCCACAATTGAACATGGATGTTGAAGAAGTGTCATGGGAACTATTCGAGGAACTATTCCAGGAGAGGTATATATCTGAGGAATTCATTGAGCATCAACTCAACGAGTTCAACGCCTTAGGACAGGGTGGTCATATGGTGATCGAGTATGAGGCCCATTATATGGATCTTCTTCAGTATGCTCCGCACCTGAATATTGAAATTTTTATTTCTGGTGCAGTGCTAAAAAGAATTAAGTTAAAGGCAGTTGAACATGATGAGTTTAGATTTGTAGAAATGGCTTCAGTAGCCAAACAAAAGGTTGGTGGGAAGCTTATGGGTTGTAGCCTTAACCTGGGAGAGTTTTTCACTAGGGCCAACCTATACCTCACAATCTTATCGTCTTATGACATCGTGATTGGTATGGATTGGTTGGAATCGTATGATGTGATACTCGACTGTAAGACAAAATGATTGATCTTGGTCGATGATGAGGGACAAATATGCATGATTGTAGGTTGGAACTAGGGTGTCTCCCTGAGGTTCATCGTTTCCTTGCAGTTATGGAAGATCATGTGTAAAGGATGTAAGATTTATGTGATCCTTGAATTAAATGAGAAGGGTTTAGTGGAAGGTCTAGAAAACCTTCCAGTGGTGTGAGAGTTTGTAGACATATTTCGTGAAGAGTTACCTGGGATGGTGCTTGAGAGGGAATTGTAATTTACCATAGACCTAAAACCGGGGACTGAACCAATAGAAAGAACGTCTTATTGGATGTCGACCCTAGAGTTACATGAGTTTAAAATGCAAGTAAAGGAGTTGTTGGACCTAGGAATTATACGTCCAAGTGTGTCACCATGGGGTGCACCTGTTATCTTCATATGAAAGAAGGATGGGTCATGGAGACTTTGCATTGACTATCATCAATTGAACAAGTCAAATATCAAGAATCAATATATGTTGCCAAGGATTGATGATCAGTTTGATCAGATGAAGGGTGCGATGGTGTTTTCAAATATCGACTTGAGATCAGGGTATCACTAGTTACGGATCAAAGAGGATGACATCCTTAAGACCTCCTTTAAGACATAGTTTGGACATTACGAGTTTACCTTTTTACTGTTTGGGTTGACGAACGCCCCAAGGGTATTTATGAGTTTTATGAACGGGGTGTTCCATGAATAATTGGACAATTTCATCCAAGTATTCATTGACAATATTTTGATTTACTCTCGGGTGAAGGAGGATCATAGCAATCACTTGTAAATGGTACTACAATTTTCTAAATGCTCGTTTTATCAATCAAACATTCACTACTTAGGATATGTCATCTCCGGCAAAGGTATCACTGTGGATCCAGCAAAGGTCAAGGCTATTATAGAATGGAATGCACCGACAAATGTCCTAGAAGTGCATAGATTGATGGGTTTAGAGGGATACTATCGATGATTCGTTGATGGTTTTTTGAAGATAGCAAATCTGATCATGAAATTGTAGAAGAAGAATAAGAAGTTTGTTTGGACTGAGAAGTCTGCAGAGGCATTTTGGAGGCTCAAGGAGCTATTAAAAACAACACCGATACTAAAGGTCCTTGGCATGGATGCAGACTTATTGGTATGCACCGACGCATACAAAAAAGGCTTAGGTAAAGTCTTGATGCAAGACGGTTGAGTGATCTCTTATATCTAGTGAAAGTTGAGAAGGCATGAGGAGAACTCTGTGATGCACGATTTGGATTTGTTAGCCATTATTTATTCCTTAAGAGTTTGGAGACACTACCTTATTTCATGAAAATTTGAACTAAAAACAGACCATTTTGGTATAGAACACATCTTTACACAAAGCAACTTGAACGCACGACAACGACGTTGGTCATGATTGCTTAGCGAGTATGATTTTGAGATTACTTAAATAAAAGGAACAATGAACAAAGTGGAGGGTGCATTGAGTCAGAGACCACACATGTTTTTGGTGATTCCTCTTTAGACGAGTATACGTGCAATGATTCTAACTTTACAGCACGACGATGACTGCTACAAAGAGGTCAAGTATTTAATCGTACAAAACAAAATTATGGTACCAACATTTGAGGGATTTACTGTGGACAATGATGGATTATTTATATTTAAAAGTTGAATTTATGTACCAACCAACATAAAGTTGAGGAGTCTGATCCTAAACGAGGCTCATAGAGCAATGTACATGGCTCATCCTCAAGTCACGAAGATGAGGGTAGACCTTAAACCCTATTCTTCTGGAAAGGAATGAAGGAAGACATAGTCAACTATGTGGCAAGATGTCTATAATGTCAGCAGGTGAAGGATGAAAATAGACATCCGACAGGATTACTACAACCACACGCTATTCTGAAATCGAAATGAGAGGTCATTTTGATGGATTTCATTGTTGGACTGCTACTGATGGAAAGGAGACATGACTCGATGTTTTTGGTAGTCGACACTATGACGAAGAATGCTCATTTTATTCCTATGCATATGACGTATCAGGAACCTTAATTAGCTAGAGTTTTCAGCAGTGAGATTGTGAGGCTGCATGGTGTGCCTAAGAGGATTATATCTGATAGAGGATTGGTATTTACAGGACGATTTGGACTAGATTCCAAGATGCCTTGGGAACCCAACTTAAATTTAGTACCACGTATCATCCAGGGAAAGACAGGCATACCAAAAGAACAAACCAAATCTTGGAGGATATGTTTCATATGTACGTTATGGACCAACAAAATCGTGGGGAAGAGTTCTTGCCACATGTATAATTTTCATATAACAACAGTGATCAAATCACCATTAAGATGGCGCCTTTTGAGTTTCTTTATGGGTGGCCGTATCGGATGCCTTTGAGTTGGGATCGGCTTGAGGATAGGGTCTTGGTTTGACCAGAAGATATCAAAGAAATGGAAGATATAATGAAAACATTAAGACAAAATATCAAGGAAGCATAGGATCAACATAAGAGTTATGTCGATGCGCATCGTGTCGATCGTAGTTATGAAGTTGGCGATCGAGTCTTCTTGTGGGTAAAACCGCATAAGAGTTCGATCAAGTTTGGAATGTGTAATAAAATCTCTCCTACGTTCTTGGGTTCCTTAGTGATTGTGGAAAAGAAGGGGCCCGTGGCCTATCAACTAGACTTTACTAATTCTTTCAGGCGTATGCACGATGTTTTTCATGTATTTCTTTTGAGACATTATATTAGTGATCCTACACATGTTATTGACATGATTTCCTTGCAAGTATTAGATTAGGTTGCGCTCACAATGGATCCAATCCTCATCCTAGACCATCACATTCAACAATGACGACCTCAAAAAATAGATCAGGTCAAGGTCCAGTGGGACAACTATAGTCCGCACTTGACAAACTGGGAGGACACATATGATCCGCGTCAACAATTTCCATTTTTGTTTGGTAGCTAGACCTATGATATTATGATACACTTTATTTTTGTACTTACATACCATGAAAATTCTGGACAAAGTTTAAAACAAGAGAGGGTGTATGTAACATCCCGCTCTTGTGGACACTGAGAAAACTTATTGTTTGAAGACACTTGCGTGCAATTGATTTGGGTCATTATACTATTGGTTGTTTTCATTATGATTATGAGATATTGTGGATTTGATGATATGTTATTTTGTTGTATTTGCATAGACATGTTCTATTGACTGGGTTCTCCTGAGTGTGTAGGAATCTGGACGTTCAGGATGTCGAGGCATCGATGAAACCCCTTGAACTCCAGATACATTGAGGGAGAGGTGTGGAACCACCCCTGACACATCCTACTAGTACTCCCATCGTCGCTCGAATTGTAGGTTAACGATTACCTAGTTCGAGAAGACCCATGATGGCGTGAAGGTAGTCTATGACAGTCTCTCATGATGATCCTAAGGAACGTGAAATAAGGTAGGGTCCTTATTCCTTAGAGGCCCTTAGTCTACCACAAGATCACCTAACGGAGTATTGACTCTAGGGGTTTGACGTCTACCAAATTCATTCAAGAGGCAAGTGACACCCTTGGAGCACGTACTACATCTTAAAGGGCGTGTCACACAAAGAAAATACAAAGAGGTGAGTGGCACCCTTGGATCATGTGGTGTGTCTTGAAGGGAACATCGTGATTTTAACTGGTAAGTTAATAAACCTAGTGCCTAGAAAACTATGCCTCCTGAGAACCTGGTCATCCTTAAAATGAATGATGTGATAAGTAAATTTTAATAACTATTTTTTCCCTTAAAACGTGTCGCCAAGCCTAGTGAATTGAAAACCTTGGTCTTGGTAGAACCTTTGAACACCCCAAAAAAACAAAACCAATTAGACATGTAACAAGAAGGGGGTAAAGAAAATTCAAGAATTAATAATTAAAGTGGAAATTTGAATAAATGTTTAATTAATAAAAGGGGTATTTGGTTGTTTTTGTCTAAACCTGCTAATTTTGAACTTAGTTATAAAAAGGGGAAACTTTAATAAAAAGTGAAACTTAAAGAAAAGGGGGAAACCTAAGGAAATGTTAAAGAAAAAGAAGAATGTCTAAATTAGTAAGGAATCTAGTCTTTCGAACTTTCTATTTATGAACTCAACTAGGAATTAAGTAAGGCATAAGTCAATTAAGAATTGTAAGGGAATAATGGGACATCGAGGAGCATTTTTAGTGATGCTTTTAGGTGGGTGAGGGAAATAGACAAATTTAATTAATTAATAAATTGATTTTCTGGTGCAACTAGGGGATCGGGCGATGTGTACGAGGGAGGTTTTTCAAAATTTAATTAAATGAAAAAGGAATCTAATGAGGGTTTTGGGAAACTAATGACTAAAAAAAATCTATAAAAAGCATGGGGAGGAGGAGTATGGATTAGATATGGCTTGCATATCATTACGATCCAAAATTTCATCTTGATTGAACTTTCTCTTATGGGAGTTGGGATACCCAACTCGAGTGATGAGTCGTAGCTCGACCTTGCAAGGTGAGTTGGGTGCTAGCATTCTATGGTATTGTGTGCATGGCCCTTTGCGGCTCGGGGAGCTTAGGGGGAAGAAGAGTACCCCTAGTGTTGGCTGGGAGGTACCGGTGAAGTCACATCAGTTGGCAAGCAGGAGCTAGATGGAGCGCGCATGGGACAATGAATTCAGAGCATTATCATTTGACTACAGTACACATGTGTATATTTGTATTCAATGGTAGGTAAATTTCCTATATATTCATCTCTCTAACATCAAAGCACGCATGCGTCTCTGTGTTAATATTCAGTTAATTTTTTTCCCTTGTAATTTACTCTTGTGAAATTTGGTTGTAGCGTAGTTTAATTATGTTCTTGCGCCTTCAGTTAAGGTACTTATATTGTGTTAAATTTTTTGTTTTATTCTGCGTAATACTATCTAGAGATTTCATTTCTATCTTTTAGCGAAGTTGTCTTGATGAGCTCAATGTTTTATGATCAGAGAATTCAAGGTTATCCCAACCATATGCTCATTGTACTTTTGATTTGATTTCCATTGGAAAACCCAAACTATGAATGCTAATGACTTCTCCACATTTTTATTGTTTTTAATACAAGGAGAAATTGTGTTTTTTTATCTTTTGTTCCTTTATCCTTTAATTTATTAGTGTGTTCTTGAGCAGTTAGCCAGGAGATGAATCAACTGTCTTTCACTCTGGTGTTAAAGGTTTAGATTCAAATGCCCTTCTTTCCTGTGCAGGGATAATAACTCTAGGATCATTTATCTGCCTAACAACAAATTCTCTCTTGGAAGTTTATTACCTTCTTAGCCTCTGCGATTATTGTGATTTATTATTTGCAAACTCATGCTTCCACATAATGATTTTGGGATGTCTCTCCAGTTCACCAAACATTTTATGTCCTCTGTGATTCGCATTTGCATTCCATTATTGTATTTTTTTACTGCTTGATGGTTGCGTTTTTATTACTGTGCTTCCTTATTTACAGTGTTTTCTCATCAGAAAAGCTCTGCGCATTTCCTTCCATGAGTTTCCCAGCATGGGGAGTGACTCTGCATGTTCACCTCAAAGTTTTCCCTAGTATCTTCCCTGCAATCCTTGGTGGATCTTCCACCCGTGTGGAGAAAACAACCAAAAAAAGTTTTGTGTTCTTGTGGGGAGAATTCGTGACCCTGCGTGGGGAGGAATTTCATGCAGTCCTTGTGCCCCTCCTTTCTCTACACTCAGCCCTTCTAAGATGGGTTCCCTCCTCTCATTCCCACTCTTTTGGTTTATTTTATGTTCGAGAGCACTATAGGGGGGAATTTCAAATATTATGTACTAAATTTTAACCAATCCATAAGTGATATCTATCCCTACAGAGAGAGAGTCCCCGAACAGAAATATCTGCCCAACAAGGAGAATGTATGGATTTTCCTAGCAAATGCAGTCTTCTCCTCTATAAGCAGTGGGATATTATCCTTGCGATAGAAAAGAGATATACTCTCCCACCCATATTTATTCTTTATCTATGATAAGGTTACTTGTTATCTATGCAAATGAGCCAACAAGTAACTTGGATATTTCCCGGCCTACTAATTTTTTTTGTAGCTACAACCACCCAAATCATAGATGAAACTCCATCTTTTCATTAAAATCACTACAACCTAATGCTTTTCATACCTTGTAGTCATTGTGTTTTTAAGTTTAATTGCATACCTGTGAATTTTTAATTAGTAGTGACGGTTCTATTGATTTTTGAAATTCCTTTCTTGGACTGGGTGCCTAGATTTTATATCGTTGATTATTGCAATGCGATTTTCAAACTAGATAGAAATTTATACCACCCCAAGATTTTAACCATAACACATAAATGCAATTATTTAGTGATTGAGAGTTTTTGTTACCCTGAGATTTGGTCTATTTATGCAGGTATTCTAAATATCACAAGGGATTTAAGTAATTAATGGTTAGAGCCCGCAGTGATTTGCTTGATAGAGAAATGGCAGGAATGAATTGCATATGCGTATATTTATAGTTTTTTTAATAGAAACATTGACCTTGGAAAATCTATGCATGTGAGATTATTTTTCCAGTGGCATGTTCCATTTGTATTCTAAAGTTTGAGTAATTAATCTCCGTAGAAAATGTTTGTAGCAAATTTAATGCTGTAATGATGGATGGAACAATGACAACTGTGATTAACACCACTGTCGTGCCAATTTTTTGTGATAAAAGTCATATAATATTTTTAATATTAATAGTTGGGTTGTTTAATGGTTAGCATCATCCTTACTA
This sequence comes from Picea mariana, assembly GCA_032191745.1. Lineage (NCBI taxonomy): Eukaryota > Viridiplantae > Streptophyta > Pinopsida > Pinales > Pinaceae > Picea > Picea mariana. The sequence goes on from JASDQU010103847.1 coordinate 252,317, forward strand.
GTTCCATTTCTAGTATGTTATAACTATTGGTTGGATGTAATTACCATTTTTGCAAGTATTTCATACACAGCGTTTGAGCTTAAGCAAACCTTATAATTCTAGGGAGGTTGTTACGAAATTTAAGAAAACAGATCGTGAGCTTATTACACTGTGTCTGAGCATTACATTGTAAACTAAACCAGTGTTTTACCATCATGCCAAGTCAAAAATTTAGAATATCTCTTCCTTTCAACTCTAGTTATGGCACGACAAATTGTTTATCATTTTAATAAACCATGATTGATATTTCAATTTTAATTAACTTGCGTTTGGCGATTGTACAATCCTTATATTTCCTTGATGTGTATCGGTGTTCCATTGAACTCTTAATGATAAAACTTGTGTACAAGAATGTAATAACTAATCAATGAAAGGATTTTGATGTCATAGGAAGTTAATGGTGTATTATGTAAATGGGTTAATGGAGAATAAATTCTTTGTTTACAGAAGTTAGAAGGAGGCATAACAAGATGTAGTTTTATTAGTCAATTCCTATTTAAATTTCCAAGATGAATATTTGTAGTTATCGTTTACATTGACTTGATGGATGCGAGATGGCATGAGGGAACCTGAAATGTATATCACTTCTCACACCTCGAATTTTATTTTAATTGATGATTGATTAATTAGCACGCCTATAAATTAAGTAGAATTGTGCCTCAATTTGTTTTTGCTAGATAGATTTGTATGTCAGCTCTCTTGTTTTCTCGTAGACTTAAGGTTGATTAAAGTATTGTCTATATATATATTTATTTGGTTGTGTGTGGCGAAGGACCACTAATGATCGTTTGTTGTTTATTTATTTTTGCGCCATGCAAATGTTGATCAATGATTTCTAATTCTAGCTCGCATTGAAGGT
>JASDQU010103847.1:273233-288763 GCA_032191745.1 Picea mariana
AAAAAAACTCGGGGTGGTATAAATTTATGTGTAGTTTTAAAATCACATTGCAATAATCAAGGATACAAAACATGAGTCACTTTAATGACTTAAGTGACCTCAATGAATGATTAAGTCGTGACCGTTGATATTAAGGGAAAGTGAAAAGTCACTCATGGGAGATCAAGGGTTAGGAGAGTTACATTTTGAAATTTTTTAAAGGAAGCTCATTAGGAGTAGGAGGCCTCAATTTTGAAGAGAGCTTGAGGGAAGCTTAAGGGGCATGAAACCCAAGGAAGAGTGTTGGCTTGAGGAAGAGATAAAAAAAAGGATGGTTTGGCATGCATCCGAAGGAGTGGGATTGGCACACATCCCAAGGAGCATTGAATCCATTAATACAGGTCGTACAACCATGGATGTCTACCTTAGACATAGTCTGGGACTATTTTCATAGTGTTATAAATTGCTAGAAGAAGAGAATGGTTGTGTTTTTATGCTGATGCAACTTGCTGATGTAATAGTTTTGATTTTAACTTAATATGAATAAACATTCTTTCTCCTCAAAACTGTCCATTTTTCAAAATATTTCTCCAAGTATTTATGCACAGATTTTTGTGCCAAATGTGGGTTATTGTCTGTTGTTCATATTTGTATTCCGCTACTATTTTATTTCAGAACATGGATAATAGTATTTCATCTCATAATGAATAGTGGTATGGATGTTAGATATTTATAAGAGGGTGAAATCTAATTTAGTCTAAGTGTATACCGAAATGAGATGTGTTTCAACATGGTATCAGATCTAGGTATCTAAATTTCAGTGGGAAGCATTTGGCACTTGGGACAACAAGTGATCTACTGGTGTATTTTCTTGAAGAAGGAAAAAAATGTTATTTGTCAAGTGGACAAAGATGACTTCCAACATCAGATTTGAATATAAATTGGAGGGGGTCTCCAACTACCTGCAGTGGAAGGTTAGAATCATAAGGGTTCTCTAGGAGAACTAGTTGTGGTCATTTACGAATACCATCGTGCTAGTACTTGTGTCAGATCCAATGAAGTGAAGGATGTATTGACTCAGAGTTGGAGTGGATAGCCCTCAAAAACTTCACCGAGTAGTGGGATGTTTTTGTGAAGTGTGTGGTGGGGAGAGAGAAGCTCCCTAATTGGAGCAAATTGTGGGATGAATTTACACAGGAGGAGATCTAGAAGGGGTCTTAGGATAGGGCAGTGGATGGTGTAGACGAAAAGAATGTTGCTCTTATGGCTAACGAAAATGAGAAGAAGAAGGACATGGCAAGGTGAAATTCTTTGCATGTCACAAGAATGGCCACTATGCTAGTCAATGTCCGAACAAGAAAGAGAAGAAGTTGGAACCAGAGGTGTCGGCATCAACAAATATTTTAGAGTTTGTTGAGATACATGAGAGGGATTTTTCTCTCATGACTGGACCCTTAGGAAGTGGTTGCCTAGTGTTCGAGGACATTAAAGTGTGGTTCATGGACATTGGATTTTCTTGACATATGACAGGGATGAGGTTAATGTTCCTGAGTCTTTTAGAAATAGACTCAGACTATTGTGTGGGTGTTGGTATTGGCCCACAACTTGCAGTCAAGGGGGTTGAAAGTTTTAGATTCCGGCTAGAGTCAGGAGGATTTCAAGAGGTTTTCGGAGTACTATTGTATGTTCCATAGATGATGGTTAACTCACTCTCAGTGTCATCTCTGGAGGTTGATAGATTTGGAGTGGCATTCTATTGTGGCCGGGTATTTATATATTAAGAGGGAGCTACTCTAGACACAATAGTGATGTTTGGTGTCGGGTTTGAGAGGTTGTAGAGGTTTTTGGGTCGACATGTGTTGGAGTCCAGTGGATTTTTGAAATCAGATTTATGTCAGAGAGTTGGAAGGTATCACAGTGGTGCAGAGCCACTCGGCCCTCAGGTCGAGGATCCGCTTACAAGATCGTTCTTATTTTCCCTTTGAGCCGGATCGGCTCTTTCAATTCCCTACTTGAATATTCGTTTTTTTGATCCACAGGTCCTTTCGGAAGCTTCCCTGGAACTAACGACACTAGGTGCACGCTCCCCCTTCTCTGCGTGACCACCGACTATGACCAAGGCCTAAACTGAAAGGCGCTTGTCACAACTCGCCACTTGCGAGTTCATGAGACGATACTCTCGACTCTTCCTTCCCAAACTCATGATACCCGAAATGCCGATACGGGTATAGCTCCCTGCTGTCATCTCCCTCTGCGTGTGACCACTGACTAGGCTTCCCAATAGCGCTTCTCGCTTTTCACCACTTCAAAAGTCAAAAGGTTAGACTTTCGTCCCCTTACCTTACGAGCCCCCGAGACACAAAAAGTCAATGGGGTGTTGACTCTCTTTAATGAATAACGTGTGTCCGCTTGTCTATTCCATGGGCCCACCTTGCGATTCTACCACGTGTTCCTTACGCTCCACGTTGCACTTTGCCACTTCGCTCCCTGAAGTGTTGTCTCCTTTGTGTCACGACACCCGAAGTGCCGAGATCCCAAACTCCTCAATACTCCTTATCACATCTGGAAACCTCACAACTTCTCCTTCTAATCTCTCAACTCTTCAACTGCCGAGACCCGAACCTCCGATGTGCCTAAGTGTCGAACTATCGAATTTTGACATGTCGTTCATGCAGTCCCACAACGGAACTTCTCACCCTTTCGAGACTTTTCCTTTCGCAACCTAGAGTACCCAACCTTTGGGCTCTCACCTCACGAACCTCCGAGTTTGAGAGATCTCTAGATCTCTGCCACTTGTCCTCCCCAGATGGATGACTCTGATCCACTCGCCACTTCGCTACTCGCCTTTCACGACTTCACAAACCTTGATGCAAAACCTTCGACCCTTCAACTCATGAAACCCCGAAATGAGATTTCGTGAGTGATCCAACAGCCCTGATTTCTTCTAAGCTTACGCTTGAGGAAATCTCAACGTAATGTACCTACTTCTCTGCAAGATCTAACGGCTCTCAGAACTTCGCGAATTCTCCACGGAGAATTTCGATCATCCGATTCCTCCTTGACAACTCCTGGGAAATGGAACAGGTGTCCTTTTGCATTACTTGTCCTCCTGCAAAGCAACTTTGCTACACCTCCTTTCAACGCTTAAGGCACTAATTCTTTTTGGGTTTCTCTTCATCAACTTTGAATATCCTATCCCTTCTGAACTTTCTCCAACTATGAGTCTTAAATAATAGTCCCGCATGCACTCCTTGCAACAAATCCTTCAATTACTTCAAATAATTGAAGTCCTTCGACTCTGTGCACTCCCTGCAGTAGTAGTCCTTCAACAATTTCTTAGGTTTGCAAACTCTGGAATCTTACTCGGCTTGTGCACTCCTTGCATGGCTCCTGTGCTCAACTTGCACTTCTGTGAGAATGAGAAAAACATTAACTCTCCTGAGCTTTCAGAGATAAAACTCTGAACTCTTGTCAACGCACTCCTTGTGGATAATTCACTACACTTCTTGCAGGAACTCTTGCTGAAATAGAGAAACAATTGAAACTCATTCCTTACTCTCTCTCAGACTTCAAACACAAAGCATGAAATCATATACAAAGCATATAAAGAAAATGTATAATAGAAAGTAAACGTCCATGAGCATAACATTCAACATGCATACACAGAGAACAGATACAACACCATGAATTTGAATCGAAGCTCTTTCTATTAATTCAAATCTCTGTACATGGGTGTTTTCAACTACAACTCTGTGCTCTCTTCTCTATGCTCTATGCTCTATCTTGATAATCATCTTACAACTATATAATGAGGGTGTCTATATCCCATTTCCCTCTTGTGCTCTAAAACTATCTAATCTAGAATTAAATTCTATCTACCTACATTCATTACACATAAAGGCTCCTATCTACTATGGATGAGACCGAATCGCTCAAGTTCCTTTTACAATAATACAAGCATGCCTCCACTTAAAGAATTCATTAATATTTCAAAACATTTTCAAAAAATGTGCTCGGTGCTTTTCCAGCTGTCTCTTATCTCCGCGTTGTCTCGCTACTGGCTATGTTTGCACGCCCTTGCAATGCTTCTGCATCATACTCCCTTGCTTGAAAATGTTCATGGGCTCCTGTCCATGAGCTTGCACATGGTCTATCCATGCCTCTGGATTTTTGCTTCATTCTCCCAGCTGGCATCTTCAACTGGATGGCCCTTCCACTTGACCAAGTATTCAAAGTTTTTCTTTCGCCTGGTCCTCTTACCAACTTTTTTTTCCAGTATGCTTTCCATCTATGGCTTCTCTGCAACTGGCATCTATTTGGTCCACTAAACCTCTGGTTGTTCATTACCTGCTTCTGCTCCAGCTTTGTATGGGTACAAATCTGAGACATTGAATATCGGAGAAATTCTAATCCCATTGGGTAATTCAATCTCATATGCATTCGCCCCAAATTTCTTCAAGACCTTACATGGTCCGATTTTCTTCATCTTCAGTTTATTATATGTTCCACTCAGGAACCTTTCCTTTCTCAAATGTGCAAGGATCAAATCACCAAATTCGAACTAAAGTTGTCTCCTGTGTGGGTCTACTCTCCGCTTATATTCTTGGCTCAAACTCTACAATCATTCCTTCACCTGGCTATGAAGTTCCTTCATCGCCTCTGTGAAATCTTCTGCACTAGCGCTCCTAGTCGCAATCTATTCTGAATCCCTCAACTCAGAAATTCCTCTCGGCTGCATGCCATAAACAATTTGAAATGGACTATGTCCTGTGCTCCTATTAAGCGAGTCGTTATAAGAAAACTCCACCTGTGATAATATGTTGTCCCACTGACTGTGGTGTTCTGTCACCAAGCTCCTCAGCAAGTCTCCAAAAATCCTGTTCACGACTTCGGTTTGCCCATCCGTCTGAGGATGATAAGTTGAACTAAACGATAAGTTTGTTCCCAGCTTCTTCCATAAGGTTCTCCAGAAGTGTCCAACGAACTTAGTGTCTCGATCTGAAACTATGTTCCTTGGTAAGCTGTGAAGTCGAATGACTTCTTTGAAAAACAGGTTCGCAATGTAAGTTGCGTCACTGGTTTTATGACATGGAATGAAATGTGCCATTTTGGAAAATATATCCACTACCACAAAGATTGAGTCAAACCCTCTTTGTGTTCTTGGCAACCCCAATATGAAATCCATGCTGACTGCATCCCAAGGCCTCTCAGGTATGGGTAATGGTTGATAAAAACCTGCATTCTGCCTCTTTCCTTTTGAATGTTGACACATTCTACATCTGTCCACGAATATTTTGACGTCTACTCCCATTCCTGGCCAAAAATATGACTCATTCAACTTTGTGAACGTCTTGTCATGACCGAAATGTCCGGCCAATCCTCCACTATGCTTCTCCTTCAACAAATTCTCCCTCATGGAGCATTTTGGAATACAAAGTTGATTACCTTTAAACAATAATCCTTCCTAGATCATGTATTCTTCCCATTGGATTATATCCCTGAGAATTGGATTCTCATCTGCTTCATACACCTCTTTAAAATATAGATCATCTCTATACATGTCCCTGAGATGATCAAAACCCAATGTTTTGACTCTGAACTCCTACAATAACAAACATTTCCTGCTCAAAGCATCAACAACTTTGTTAGCATTTCCAGAAATATGTTTAATCACAAAAGTGAAATTTTACATATATTCAACCCATTTAACATGTCTTTCATTCAACTTCTCCTGTTGAGTCACAAATTGCAATGCATGATTATCACTATACAAGACAAACTCCTTAGGAAATAAGTAATGTCTCCATTTTTTCAATGCCTAAATAATAGCATAGAATTCCTTATCATACGTGGAGTATTTTATCTTGGCTTCATTCATCTTCTCGCTAAAATATGCTATCGGTCTGTCTTCTTGACTCAAGACTGCCCCTATTGCAAATACACTTGCATCACATTTTACTTGAAATGTCTTTTGGAAATCAGGCAACACCAAAATTGGTTGCTCCGTGATTTTCCTTTTTTAGCAAATTAAAACTTTTCTTAGCCTCTTCTGTCCAGCGAAAATACTTGTGTCTCTTCTTCACTATGTCCATCATCGATGCACTAATTCCACTGAAATTCCTGATGAATTTTCGGTAGAAATTAGCCAATCCATGAAAATTTCTCACCTCAAATATACTCTTCGGTGATGGCCAATTCTTGATTACCTCCACCTTATTTGGATCCATCCTCAACTTATCTACAGAAATAACAAACCCCAAATAAATGGGCTCTGTCTTCATGAATGAGGATTTTTTCATGTTTATCAACAAATTCTCTTGCTGTAACCTCTTCATCACTGTAGCCAAATGTTTCAGATGCTCTGCCTTTGTTTTACTGAAAATCAGTATGTCATCAAGATACACAATGACAAATTTTTCGATGAAATCCTTCAGGACTTCATTGATCAATCTCATGAAAGTACTCGACGCATTTGTTAAACCAAACGGCATGACAAGCCATTCGTATAACCCTTCATTGGTTTTGAATGTTGTTTTCCATTCGTCACCTTCCCTCATGCGGATTTGATGATAACGACTTTTCAAATCAATCTTTGAAAAAAATTTGGCCCCACTCAAGCAATCCATCAAATCATCCATTCTTGGCAATGGAAATCTGTACCTGATGGTTATCTTGTTGATTTCTCTTGAGTCAGTACACATCCTCTAGCCTCCATCTTTCTTCGGACTGAGCACTGTCAGAACAACACACGGACTCAATCTTTCTCTGACCAAACCTTTGTCCAACAAATCCTGGACTTGTCTTTTGACCTCTTCATTCTCCTGCGGCATCAATCTATATGCTGCTTTGTTTGGAAAACTAGCTCCAGGTATGAGATCAATTTGATGACTTATGCTTCTAATCGGTGGCAATGAATGAGGTAGTTCATCCACTACTATGTCAGCAAACTCTTCCAGCAGTTCCTGAACCTCTTCTAGTAAATCATCTACCCTTGTGCTGCTTAAAACAATCTTTGGATTCCTGACCACAATGAATTGTGGTTCCTCCTTCTTCTTAACCTCTGTAAGAAGTTCCTTCCCACTGATGAGAAGTACAGTGTTGCTTACCTCTGGTTTTATTTCTTTATCTTTGATCGGCAATAGAATGTGAATTCTCCCATTTTTCTCTAGGGTTTATGTGTTCATTCTCCCGTCATGAATCACATTCCTGTCATATTTCCATGGTCTACCCAACAATAAGTGACAAACATCCATGGGAATAACATTATAGAGTATTTTATCTTTATACCCTCCTATTTTAAACTCAACTAAACATTGCTTAGTGACATTTACCTGATGTCCTTTTTGCAACCACAAAAACTCTGTATGGGCTTCGATGATCAATCGTCTCCAGCTCCAGTTTTTCTACCATCTCTGTTGAAACGAGATTATCCGTGCTACCACTGCCTACAATAACTTTACATTTCTAGTCTTTGGTTTTGCACACAGTTCGAAAAATTCTGTTTCTTTGGACTAAACTCTCCACCTCCTTCTCTGGCGTCAAAAGAACTTTTCGCATCATCAACGATCTTCCACCTTCAACATCCTCTGCCTCAACATTTTGCCTTTGTGATTCAGCAATGTGAGTTTCACCACCTTATTTCTTCTTATCTGGACATTCATAAGACTTGTTTCCATCCTTTTCACATGTGAAGCATTTTATCACTCCACCTCTACCTCTTCCTCTACCTCTAGTACGAGGAAAAATGTTGTTATCAGCATACTCTCCTTTCTGATCAGTATATTGCCTTCTCTGTCCAGCATATTGCCCTTTCTGTGAGCTTCCACCTCTCTCAATCTGAGGTTTCTTCCATTCTTCCTTAGGATTTTGATTTCTATCTTGGACGACTAACTTTCCCCTGGATTGACTTCTTCCTTGGCCTCTTTGACCTTGTTTTCGGCTCAGCTTCTCTTCCACCTTTAGAGCCATTTGATAAGCATCTTCCACCGTTTGGATGGTCATCATGCTCATCTCATCCTGAATTTCATATCTCAGGTCATTCATATACCTGGCAACCTTTTCATCATTACTTTCACGATGACCTGCTCTGATGTTTAGCCTGTAGAACTCTTCAATGTACTCCTTCACTGTCATCAGCTTCTGTCTCAAGTTTTGCATCCTTCGAAACAGAGTAATTTGGAAATATCTAGGAATGAATTTTGCTTTCATCTTTGCAATCATCCTATCCCAACTCTTGATTTTCTTCTTACCTTGGAAGTGTCTATCAGCTTGCAGTTCATCCCACCACAATGCTGCATTTCCTTTAAGTCTCGTGATAGCATGTTTGACCTTCTTGTCTTCTTCGACATCTTCATAGTCAAAATATGTGTCCAGAGCTCTAATCTATTCTAGAAGCTCTTCAACATCCAAGTTTCCCTCATAAACTGGAATGTCCATTTTGGCTCTTGCACTCATTCTTGCAACAGCTCTAATCAAGTGTTCATTTGCTGCATCTTCTACTGCAATTTCTTCTTCTTCATGTCCAATGTCATCTTCACTTTCAGACTCACTGACATATCCAATATCAGTTGTGTGCCTTTGTTTTACTTCCACATCCAGGAGTCTGGTGCGAATGCCATGCAGATCTCTTTCCACTTCTAGATTTTGCACCTGCCTGCCCCTTCCTTCTGGCATTTCCCTTTCCTCTGACAGATTGGGTGTGTGCCTGTCTCTTCTCCTCAGCGGCATGGCTAAAATTCCTTCTCGCTTTTCCTGCCTGAAATATATAAACAAGAATCAGGCTCTAATACCAGATGGTGCAGACCCACTCGGCCCTCAGGTCAAGGATCCGCTTACAGGATCGTTCTTCTTTTCCCTTTGAGCCAGATCGACTCTTTCAATTCCCTGCTTGAATCTTCTTTCTTTTGATCCACATGTCCTTTTGGAAGCTTCCCTGGCATGAATGGCACTAGTTGCAAGCTCCCCCTTCTCCGCGTGACCACTGGCTATGACCAAGGCCTAAACTGAAAGGCGCTTGTCACAACTCGCCACTCGTGAGTTCGTGAGTTGAGACTCTCGACTCTTCCTTCCCAAACTCACGATACCCGAAATGCCGATACGGGTATAGCTTCCAGCTGTCAGTGCCCTCCATGCGTGACCACTAGCTAGGCTTCCCACTAGTGCTTCTCCCCTTTCACCACTTCGCAAGTCGAAAGGTTGGAATTTCATCCCCTTACCTTATGAAACCCCAAGACATGAAAAGTCAATGGGGTGTTAACTCTCTTTAATGAACAATGCGTGTCTGCCTGTCTATTCCATGGGCCCACCTTGCAATTCTGCCATGTGTTCCTTATGCTCCACTTTGCACTTCACCACTTCGCTCCTCGAAGTGTTGTCTCCTTTGTGTCATGACACTCGAAGTGCCGAGATCCAAAACTCCTCAATACTCCTTATCGCATCTCACAACTTCGTGACTTCTCCTTCTAATCTCTCAACTCTTCAACTTACGAGACCTGAACCTCTGATGTGCCTAAGCACTGAAATGCTGAATTTTGACACATCGTCCATGCGGTCCCACAACGAAACTTCTTACCCTTTCGAAACTTCACCTTTCACAACCTAGAGTACCCAACCTTTGGCCTCTCACCTTGCGAAACTCTGAGTTCATGATATCTTTAGATCTCTGCCACTTGTTCTCCCCGGATGGATGGTTTTGATCCACTCACCACTTCGCTACTCACCTTTTGTGACTTTGCGAACCTTGATGAAAAACCTTTGACCCTTCAACTCATGCAACCTCGAAATGATATTTTGTGAGCGATCTAATGGCCCTGGCTTACTTGGATCCTACAGCCCTGGTTTCTTCTGAGCTTACGCTTGAGGAAAGCCTGTTGTAACGTACCTTCTTCTTTGCAAGATCTGACAGCTCTCGGAACTTCGCGAATTCTCCATGGAGAATTCTGATCATCTGATTCCTTCTTGACAACTCCTGCGAAATGGAACAGGTGTCACGAAACTTGTCCTCCTGCAAAGCAACTTCGTTATGCCTCCTTTCAATGCTTAAGGCACTAATTATTTTTGGGTTTCTTTCTGTCAACTTTGAAGATCCTATCCCTCCTGAACTTTATCCAACTCCAAGTATTAAAGAAGACTCTCGCATGCACTCCTTGCAGCGAATCCTTCAATTACTTCAAAGAATTGAAGTCCTTCGACTTTGCACACTCTCTGCAGCAGTAGTCCTTCAACAATTTCTCAGGTCTACAAATTCTAGAACTTTACTCGGCCTGCGCACTCCTTGCATGGCTCCTATGCTCAACTTCCACTTCTGTGAGAATGAGAAAAATGTTAACTCTCTTGAGCTTTCAGAGATAAAACTCTGAACTCTTGTCAACACACTCCTTGTGGATAACTTCACTGCACTCCTTGCAAGAACTCTTGATCAGATAGAGAAACAATTGAAACTCATTCCTTACTCTCTCTCAGACTTCAAACACAAAGCATGAAATTATATACACAACATATAAAGAAAATGTATAAAAGAAAGTAAACATCCATGAGCATAACATTCAACATGCATACACAGAGAACAAATACGACACCATGAATTTGAATCAAAGCTCTTTCTATTAATTCAAATCTCTGTACATGGGTGTTTTCAACTATAACTCTCTACTCTGTTCTCTATGATCTATACTCTATCTTGACAATCATCTTACAACTATACAATGAGGGTGTCTATATCTCATTTCCCTCTTGCGCTCTAAAACTGTCTAATCTAGAATTAAATTCTATCTACCTACATTCATTACACATAAAGGCTCCTATCTACTATGGACGAGAGGGAATCGCTCAAGGTCCTTTTACAATAATACAAGCATGCCTCCACTTAATGACTTCATTAATATTTCAAAACATTTTCAAAAAATGTGCTCGGTGCTTTTCCAACTGTCTCTTATCTCTGCATTGTCTTGCTACTGGCTATGTTTGCACGCCCTTGCGATGCTCTTGCATCACACAGGAGAGAGGGTTGATACCGAGGAATTAGTATTCTACTGGGACTCTCAAAGGACTCAACAGTCATGAGTCTACACAGATGGATGCTCATGAGAGTCTGTAGTCTCCTAGGAGCTTGTCTTCAGTTTGTGGTACAACAGAGATAGCAACAGAGGCTTCTAGTGCAGTGGGAATAGTGGATTCATGTTCAGAGGGAGAAAAGAATTCTACTATAGAGGGAGAAACTATGGTAGCTGATGAGATGGAGACAGATTCTAGTGGTGATACCAAAAGTACCTCTCTTGCTAAGAGGGAGTCTTGAGATTTGGTATCTTGGAGGTAATTTTTCATTTGTAGCACTCAACATGTGGAAGTGACCAAGAAAATTTTCTCCTAGTGACTTTATAAAGTTATTTTATAAATTTGAGTATTTTAATGTTTTAATGTAAAAATGACTTTATGATGTTTTTAGTCACTTTAATAACTTAATTGACCTCAACGAATGATTAAGTCGTGTTGGCACAGGGGAGTACCCGGGGTTCAACACTACAAAAATGCATCAACAAAACCCTAACTACCAGCCCTTTATGCAACACCTATGAAGAAGATGAAGTCTCACCCGAGGTAGAGGCAAGGGTGGTTGCAAGACTCAGGTGTTTGCAACCTTAGCTGGGACATAGATCTATGATTGTAATACTTAAAAAATCACTTATCACTGATAATTCATCAATATTTAACCACTATCTACTCCGTAGATAAAACAAAGAATCACATCATTCATTCAGATATGATGTATCTAAGCACTTATCATAGAGAGATAGATTAGATCTAGTAGATTCAAGCATTAATCACATTCACATAAATCAGATCTAACATCCATATACATCATTAGCACAAAGCATAAACAAATCTTATCTATCTATATCAAAGCACTTAGAAAGTAAAGACATAAACAAATCAACACATTGCACAAAGTAGAGAAACACAACATATACGTGACTCACCCCTAGTCTGGGGCTACATCCACCAACTCTTCTTATTTATTATCTTTGTCAAGCTTCTTACAGGCACATAGCATCAAAATCCTACTCCGCAGAAGATAGGATATCTGCGCGCACTCCGACATATCCTCCTTCTTCGAGCTAGGGTAAATCACCAAGCCTTGTTACAAATACTTGCACATAGCTCTACAATTCTCACATAGTATGCACGGAGCACTTACAATCCTTCAATAACATATATCTAGCACTTAGCCATTTGTAACTACCCTCTTCTTACATTTCCTAGAAATCTATTTATACTTTACAAAATAAGTCTAAACATGGGTAAACCCATGGTCTGACATTCCCATACCCGTTACATAATCCCAAATCCCAAAAAGGACCCAAAAATGGGTCGAGATCCAGCGATATCTTCTTCTTCTTGCGCTCCTCCTTTGACCAGTTGTCGAAGTCCCAAAATAGGTCAAAATTGACCAAGGATCTCCCAAAACTTGGTCAAGGGCCAACAGGCCACCAACACTCAACTTTGACTCATCCTAAGTCACTCTGATCTAGGTAGTTCTGCATCAAAATCCTCGAGCTTGGCTCAAGCGGCTTCGAATTGCTATTGTGCCATGTACTCTTGTGTAGAGAACTCTTGGATGAATACCTCGTTCACAGGTTCCTCCGGGTGTTGTTCAGCTGCACTAACAATCTGCTCCAGTTCTGCTCCTCGACCTTCGACCTCTGTGATAAATTGGTAATCCTTATCTTGTACAGGTTGGAGCCTCTGAGTTACTTCGATAACTTTTCTCTAGATAGTGTGGATTTGCTGGTGGGCGATGCATTCCTCTTGGTAGTGCTTCATTCTTTCCACAACTGATAGGGGCTTCAATTGCACTTGTATCGTTTCATCTTGATACTTCACCTTTTGGAGTTGCAACTCCAGTGCGTTTAGTTCTATATTCTTAGTGATTTTCTCATAGGTTTGGGCACTGTGATCAGTAAGTTGATTACATTCCATAGGAAAGGGATTTTATTCTCTCAATTGTGCTTCGAGTAGTTGCTTCTCTTTGATCCCTTGCATCCTGTGGGATCTCGAGCACTGGGTGGAGATCTAATTATGCTATGCATTGTTGTAGCTACTAGATAGCTTCTGCAAGCTTCTCCACTTACTGTATGACTCAATCCTCTACCTTTATTTCTACCACTGTCACAGAGCGAAGTGCTCTATTGATCGCTTATTTCACTTCGAGTTGCTCTGTGAGCAACTATTCTTTTCCTTGTTGTATCCATGCTTTTGCTTCATCGAACTTTTCTTAGAGAGAAATATTTTCCTGTTCTGCTTCTCGACGCTACTCTACAAGTACTCCTTGCACTTTCTTCAAGGCCTGGGTGGCTTTTTCAGTTTCTTCTTGTGCTCTTTGAAGGCGAGATTCGATTGTATCAACTAGTCGGTGGAGTTGGAATGGCTCATCTCCCAACTCTGGTTCTCCCGATGGCAGGGGCACAATGGAGACTGTGTGGCTGGAATGAAGGGCCTGTTGTACCCCTCAGATCTCGATTTCAATTCTATCATACATTTCCTCCTTCTTATCTCCTTTTTTCTATGTTATTTCTAGTGAAGCGACATTCAGAGCTGCTATGATGAAGTCAAAATCATCGGAGGTGAGGACAGTTTGCATTTTGGTCATGGTGGCTTTCTATTTCTTTTAGAAAGAAGGTTTCAAGGGGGAAACCTTCCTCTTATTCAAGGGTTCAACCTCATCTTTGGGTGGTGTTACTTCATTGGGCTTCTGTTCAACTTCTACTTCGTCATCACCCCATCAGTCAAGTGACACTGAAGGAGTTTTTCCTAAGGTTCTTCTTAAGTTTGGATCCCCTCAAAAAAATTTTGTCTGTTGGTTCTGGGTGGATTTTGTTTTTTATGAGTGTCCTCTGGGTTGTCAAGATCAGATATATCTATAGGTTTGGTGGGGATAAGGAGTTCAACAGACCATTCCTTAGTGATTTCTTCAAGGTCTTCTTCTGTAATCTTATAATATGATTGGAGGTGCTCTTTATGTTCATCTACTTGCATTGTAATGTAGATGAAGTGTCGATATGCACTAAAATTCACGAGGGGTCAGAACCTTTGTAAGGTGTTCGAAGTCATACAAGTATCAGCTTCAATGGCTCACTTTAGCTAGAGGTAGTATGTATGAAACAAAACATTCGACTACCATTGTTTGTTCATATCAGTTGAATACCACAGAGTAGCGAACTTCGCGACAAGCGGTTCAAATGGTTCAATGTCTGGGAAGGTCTCTCCTTCCAGCATCTCCAAGGAAACAAATGCAATGAGGACTAAGAGCCAGCTGAAATGAAATTCATAACCCTAATCCTATGCTTCTCGACAATCTAGTTCCAACTGGTTAACTAGGTGCTTTGCCCAGTTCATCTGTAGGCCTTCTGCACACTTCCCTGTGAGGTCAACCACAAATATGATGACCTGCATAGGTCGGTTCTTATTTACTAACTTTCCAACTATCAGTTGACATGCTAGGTGCACTATGCCACTCTAGATGGAGGCTACATTGTAGCCTCTTGTTCTCTTCTCAACATCTCCATATGTATCCTTGATCTTCTGTGTGAGTGCGCAATCTGCATCTTTTCCTAGATAAAAGTCTTGCAGGTCGGGTCCTTGCATACTTAGTCATGTGATCCTATGGATCAGCATTGGGTTAACTGTAATGCAGTGGTCTAGCCATAAGTAGCATCAATGGTAACATGAAAGTAGGAGCTTGGCATAGGCATTGACTTCCTAGTGTCTTCCAAGGTGTGGGATCTTCATGACATTCAGTAGGGTGGACTGCGCGAGGTTCATTTTCCACGACTGGGGGATTATATTCAAATTCTTCCCCTTAGGTATGGTTAGGTACTTTTACGTGGCGAGCATACCATAAATATTTCAATATTTGAGATTGAAGTCGTTGACCTTTAGTGTTGCAATCTTGTCCTGGTCTTCTTGAACTATGTGTATCCCCTTCGGGAGGTACGTAGTAACTATGGTGTATTCGAAATCTCTTGGTACACTATCACGATTCACTGTGCTAGCCAGAGGCGGGATGTAATCGAGAAATATGGTTGGAATCAGTTTTGGATTTGTGAGGTCATATTTATGCTTGGTTCTCTTTTTTGCTGATGGTTGAGATGGTCTGTCTCTGCGAGCAGTCAACGGAGATGCTTGCACCATTCTCGTCGATGAAGCTTGTACACCTACAGACATTGACATGACTCTTTTAGTTATGAGGTCTATTAGAACTTCTTCAACAACTTTCTCTGCAGCACTAAACTCGTCCGACATACACACTCGGGTTTGGAAATATTTGATTTTAAGGAGTAACTTAGAGACTACAATGGGATAGAGGGAAATAACGCAATGATCACTATGTAAAATCAACGAGTATGCAGGCTCAAATTCATGGTTAGAAAAAGTGTTCTTGGTGCATGTAGCAATGGGATAAATAGATAACTTGGCAATGTATTTCTTGCAACGGTCGAGAAGCCTTCATTAACTCTAGTATGTTCATCACAGCGTGGTCCAATGGTCTGGTGATG
>JASDQU010103847.1:301334-325772 GCA_032191745.1 Picea mariana
TGAGATGAGGCAACAATCCTCAACAGATATCAATCTGTCAACATAAACAAGTGCATCAACCATGCACCAACCTGTGCCAAACAACCTGTAATCAACTTGTACCATAAACAAGTGCATCCAACCATGTACTAAGTATATACCAATAATGTGTCAACTAATCATCAACAATGACTCATAAATATGTACCAACATCATCAACTATACACCTCATGTATGTGCCAACTCATCAATTGCTTGTCTCAACCATGACTAGTTTTGGATTAGTCAATAACCCCAACTTGAAATAATCATAACTTTGTAGATGTAATGAATAAAGATATGAAACTAATACACAACGTTATTCAGTGTGTTTTATGCAATTCCTCCAGGTTTCACTACTTGGAACCTCTCATAAAAGGATTTATAGCAAAAATGGCATACCTTGCTGAATTTTGGCTTATTATAGAGAGTGACATTGTAGAGCATGCCCCGCATGGAATATTTGTTTAAATGATCTGAAACTGTTAAAAAGAATACTATAGAATGTACCCTAACCAAAAAAATTTGTTTCACTTAATTTGGATCTGATATGAATAAGTTATGACGTTTTTACCCGAAACACCTATTTTTGACTAGTTTCAGGACTAGCCACACACCCTATTTTCCACGGACTGTATCTCCAAAAATACAATGAACCAAAAGCTAAAATTTTTACCACATATACTTGGATATGTTTGATCAATTTCATATCAATCCCACAATCTGAATCATTATAGAAAAAAAATTATAGCAAAAATGGTGAGATGACTTGTAAATAACATACCTTAGAAAGCATCATGAAAAGAATTTATCCTCCCTTCAATTCCAGCCCTCTTTTCTTCACATTCCTTCTAAAATTTGTCTTATATATCCTTGGTTACCTCAATAAACTATATATATTCAATATTGGTGTAGCACCCCCTGCCTAAGTAGGTTTTGCACGACCTCATGGTCTTAGGATCGTTCTAAACCTTTCCCTGAGTCAGATTGACTCTTCGATTTTCCCCACAGGGTATATCTCACACACACAAGGGTGTATCCACAGGTCCTTATGATTTATTCCTATGTGATCAAACATAGGGCGCTAACTCTACACACCTGATCAACAAATATGATCGAGACTTTTATCGAAAAAGGAATTTTGGATTTCGCGACTTCACGAATCCTGATGTAAGTTCCTTGACTCTTCAACCTCTGGAACCCGAAATGTCAACGAAGGTTGAATTCTTCAATGTAATGAACACACACCACTTTTTTCCCACTATTTTTGGCTTTTCAGGACTTGAGCAAACAACCAACAATTGTTCCTCTTCCCTTATAATTCCTCAAATTCCAAAATTTCTCCTTTGGCAAGATCGACGGCCTTTGGGGATTTTCGCCGAACCTTGACCAGTCCTTTGACTTCTGCCACACGTATCCTCTGACTGATACTTGGGACCCACCTTTCGACGTTTCTCTCTTCATGATTTCAGGAGTTGTGTTGACCATGCAACTCTACCTCTTGTGTCCCGAAACCCCGAAATCTGATTGGGGCCCAATGGCTATTGTCCCTCAACCTTTCAGGATTTTTTCCTTTCGCTCTTCAGGATTTCATGACTCGCAAAAATCCGCAACAGAGAGTTTCCTTACCTTTCAAAACTCTGATTCCTAAATTCCCGAAGCCTCACCTCCCACGTGATCTACAACTACGATCTTCCTCGATCCGATGGCTCTGGATCTTTCAAGATTTCACGAACCAGGACTTTGAAAATCTCGATTCCAAAATCACAGCCTCCTCTACTTCCCGAACCCCGAAATACCGAAATGCCAAAATGGTCTCAACGATGATTAGCCCCTGACCAAATCTTATTCCATGTGACTGCTTCCTCCATGATCACAACCCTACTCCAAAGACACGTCGTATTTCATGACTTTGGGGTTTTCAATGCAAAGTGCCCCGACTCCTTGTCTTCAGAATTTTTGAAATGCTGAACCTCGAAATACCGAAATGTCGAAATTCCATTACAAAGGGGGATCAATGGATCATGTTTCTTCTCATCCAATGGTCGCTACTCCTCTTGAGATTCTGAATGATAAAGACACTCAACCTTAACCTTCTCACAGATCTGCAAGATCCAACAGTCCACGGGATTTCGACACTTCTTCCACGAAGAAATTTCACTGTTTGTTCACTCTTCTTCAAGGATCTCTGGCCAAAATGACTTGGCATCCTTCCACCTGAACTTGACTTCTAGGAGATGATTTCAATCACTGCCTCCCTTTGAACACTTCAAAGGTGCTATCCCTCCTAATATCTCACTTGCAAAATCAAGCCTCCAAAAGGAATCCTATTCGCACTCCTTGCGTAACTTTCAAATAACCTCTGGTTATTTGAGTCTTCGACCCTATTCACTCTCTGCAACAGTAGTCCTTCAACCTTCACCTTAGTTGATAAGTTCTAAGGCTTCAACCATCCTGCACACACCTTGTGCGGCTCTGTGCCTCACCTACACTTCTGCTGGTTATGAGAACAATGATATCTCTCCTGAGATTTCTGAGATAAAAATCAGATCCTCGTCAACGCACACCTTGCGGACGTTCACTGCACTCTTTGCAGGAATTATTAGGAAGAGAAACAATTGAAACTCATTATTCTCCTCTCTCAGACTTCATACACTCAACATGAAATCATACACCCGAGACAACATTGAAACAAATGCATAATAGAGAAACAAATCAACTGTAAACATACCATTCAACTAATGTAAACAGTAAGCATCATAACACCATGAAAATTGAGTCAAAGCTTTATATATTAACTCAAGTGCTCCTGTACATGGGTTCTCCTCTACATTTCTCTACTATAGCTCTATAGATTATGAAATCTGAATGATCATAATGTTCTTGTTACAAGGATGAGGGTGTCTACATCTGTTTTCCCTCCTATGCTTCTAAACTATCTAATCTATTAAATTAAATCTACCTACTTGCATTCATTATGCATAAATGCCTTTACTTAAGACAGATGAGAGCAACGCTCAAGATCTGCTTACAATATCCAAAGCACAAAAGTAAGTACACTTCCCTAGATATTACATTAATGTCCATTCATTAATCTTCAAAACATTTCAAAATGTGCACTAGTTCTTTTCCAGCTGTCTTCCACCTTTACGCTTGCTTGGTTGGTTGTGTACGATGCTCCTACATCATACTCCCTTGCTTGAAAATTTTCATGAACTCCTAATCATGAGCTATTGAATGGTCTGTCCATGCCTATGAATTGTTGCTTCATCCTCCCAATTGGCATCTTCAACTGGATGTCCTTTCCACTTGACCAAGTATTCAAAATACTCTTTCCTCCTGGTCTTTTTTCTAATCCTTTTGTCAATTATGCCTTCCATCTATGGCTTTTCAGCTACAAGCATTTGTTTTGTCCATTGAACCTCTTTTTGTTCCTCCTCTGCTCCTACTTGTTCAGCTCTGTAAGGGTACAAATCTGCAACATTGAATATTAGTGAGATTCCGACCCCATTGGGTAATTCAATCTCATATGCGTTTGCCCCAAATTTCCTTATGACCTTTCACGGTCCAATCTTTTTCATCTTCAGTGTATTATATGTTCCCCTTGGGAACCTCTCCTTCCTCAGATGCACAAGAATCAGATCACCAACTTCAAACTCAAGTTCTCTCCTTTTTTGATCTTCTCTCTGCTTGTATTCTTGACTTGAACTCTGCAATCGCTCCTTAACTCGGCTATGAAGCTCCTTCATTCCTTCTAGAGAGTCCTCTGCACTAGCACTCCTGAATTCATTTTGTTCTGAATCTTTCAATTCAGAAACTCCCCTTGGATGCATTCCATATACAATCTAGAATGGACTCTACCCTGTGCTTCTATTGAGTAAATCATTGTAAGCGAATTCTGCCTATGGCAGAATGTGATCCCATTGACTGTGGTGTTTATTCACTAAGCTCCTCAGCAAATCTCCCAAGCTCTTGTTCACGACCTCTGTCTATCCATCCGTCTGAGGATGATATGATGAGCTAAAAGACAAACTTGTCCCCAAATTCTTCCATAAGGTCCTCCAGAAATTCCCTACGAACTTGGTATCTCGATCAGACATGATACTCTTTGGCAAGCCGTGAAGTCTGACGACTTCCTTGAAAAACAGGTTCACAATATGAGTTGCGTCACTGGTTTTCTAGCATGGTATGAAATGTGCCATCTTTGAAAATCTGTCGACTACCACAAAGATCGAATCACATCCTCTTTGTGTCCTTGGCAGTCCCAATATGAAATCCATGCTCATTGTGTCCCACGGCCTTTTAGGTATGGGTAATGGTTGGTATAACCCTATGTTCTGTCTTTTTCCTTTCATGTGCCGACAAATTCTGCACCTGCCCACAAATTTCTTGACATTTGTCCTCATCCCTGGCCAAAAATATGAGCCATTCAATTTTAAGAACGTCTTGTCATGACCGAAATGTCCGACCAATCCTCCACTGTGTTTTTCCTTCAGCAAATTCTCCTTCATGGAGCATTTTGGAATACATAGTTGATTTCCCCTGAACAATAATCCATCCTGGATCATGTATTCAGTCCATTGGCTTCTATCCCTAAGAGCTGGATTCTTGGATGCCTCATATGCCTCTTTGAAGTCTGGATCATCCCTATACATTTATTTAAGGTTATCAAAACCCAAAATCTTGACTCTGAATTCTTGCATAAGCAAACATTTCCTGTTCAAAGCATCAACAACTTTGTTAGTAGTTCCAGAAATATGCTTTATCACAAAAGTAAAATTTTTCATGAATTCAACCCATTTAGCATGTTTTTGGTTCAACTTCTCCTGTTGAGTCACGAATTGTAAAGTGTGATTATCGTTGTACAAAACAAACTCCTTGGGAACCAAATAATGTCTCCATTTCTTCAGTGCTTGTATGTCTGCATAGAATTCTTTGTCATATGTGGAGTACTTAATCTTCGCTTCATTTAGTTTTTCACTAAAATATGTAATCGGCCTATCGTCTTGGCTCAAGACCTCTCCAATTGAAAATCCACTTGCATCACACCTGACCTGGAATGTCTTGCTAAAATCTGGTAAAACCAGAATCGGTTGCTAAGTGATCTTCTTCTTCAGCAGGTTGAAGCTATTCTCTGCTTCTTCTATCTAGTGAAAATATTTATGTCTTTTCTTCACCATATCCATCATTGGTGCGCTAATTCTGCTGAAGTTTTGGATGAATTTTCTATAGAATCTAGCCAAACCACGGAAGCTTCGAACTTCAAACACGCTCTTCGGTGATGGCCAATTCTTAATCACATTTACCTTTTCTGGATCCATTTTTAATTCATTTGTAGAGATCAAAAAGCCCAAATAAATGAGTTATGTCCTCATAAATGACAGTTTCTTCATATTAATCAACAATTTCTCCTACTATAATCTTCTCATTACTACAACTAGATTCTTTAAGTGTTCTGCTTCTATCTTGCTGAAAAATAATATATCGTCAAGATATACAATGATGAATTTCCTTATGAAATCCTTTAGGACTTCATTCATCAGCCTCATGAAAGTACTGGGTGCATTCGTTAAGCCAAATGACATGAAAATCCATTCATATAGCCCCTCATTCATCTTGAATGTTGTCTTCCATTCATCACCTTCTCTCATTCGAATTTGATGATATCTGCTTTTCAAATCAATCTTTGAAAAAAACTTTGCTCCACTCAAGCAATCCATCAAGTCGTCCATCCTTGGCACGGAAAATCTGTATCTGATGGTAATATTATTGATTTCCCTTGAGTCTGTACACATTCTCCAGCCTCTATCTTTCTTTGGGTTGAGCACTGTTATAACAACGCATGGACTCAAGCTCTCCCGAATCAATCCTTTGTCCATTAAGTCCTAGACCTGTCTCTTAACTTCTTCATTTTCCTGTGGCCTAAACCTATACGCGGCTTTGTTTGGCAAACTAGATCCAGGTATAATATTGATATGATGGCTTATACTCCTAATAGGTGGCAACGAACAAGGTAGTTCGTCCACTACTATATCAACAAACTCTCCCACCAACTCCTGGATTTCTTCTGGTAAATCATTTATTCTCGTACTGGTCAAAACATTTTTTGGCTTCTTGACCACAATAAATTGTGTGTCTTCCTTCTTCTTAACCTCATTAAGAATTTCCTTCCCACTCATGATAAGTACAGTGTTGCTCATCTATGTTTTCACTTCTTTATCCTTAATCGATAGCAACATGTGAGTCCTACCATTTTTTTCCAGGGTGTACGTGCTCTTTCTCCCATCATGAACTACATTTTTGTCATATTGCCATGGTCTACCCAACAATAGATGACAAACATCCATGGGAATGACATCACATAATATTTCATCTTTATATCCTCCTATTTTAATTTCAACTAAACACTGTTTAGTGAAATTTACCTGATGTCCTTTTTGTAGCCACAAAAATCTGTATGGGCTTGGATGTACAACAGTCTCTAGCTCTAGTTTTTCTACCATCTCTGTAGATATGAGATTGTCTATGCTATCGCTGTCCACTATGACCTTGCATACCCTATCCTTAGTTTTGCAAGCAGTCTGAAATAGACTGTTTCTTTGGGCTGGGTTCTCTGCCTCCTTCTCTGGATTTAAGAGAACTTTCCTCATCATTAAGGATCTTTCACCCTCAACATATTTTTCCTCAACATTCTGTCCTTATGCTTCGGCAATGTGAGTTTCACCACCACCTTTCTTCCTATCTAGACACTCATAGGATTTATGTCTAATTTTTCCATAGACAAAGCATTTCACTTCACCTCCTTTGCCTCATCCTCTTCCTCTGGCTCAAGGAAAAGTATTTTTATCAGCATATTGCCTTCCCTATGAGCTTCCACCTCTCTTAGGTTGAGTTTGAGGTTTCTTTCCCTCTTCTTTAGGTTTCTGAGTTCTGTCTTGGGCAATTGTTTTGCCTCTGTCTTGAATTCTACCTCAGCCTCTTTGACCTTGCTTCTGGCTCAGCTTCTCTTCAGCTTTCAGAGCTATCTGATAAGAATATTCCACATTTCAAATGGTCATCATGCTCATCTCATCTTGAATGTCATATCGTAGACCATTCATCTACCTGGCAACTTTTTCACCATAACTTTCCCGATGACCTGCTCTGATGTTTATCCTGTAAAATTCTTAAATGTATTCTTTCACTGACATCAGCTTCTCTCTCAAATTTTGCATCCTACGAAACAGAGTGATTTGATAATCCCTGGGTATAAATTTGACTTTCATCTTTGCAACCATTCTATCCCATCTTTTGATTTTTTGCTTGCCCTTGTAGCGTCTGTCAGCCTGCAGTTCATCCCACCATAGTGTTGCATGCCCTTTAAGTCTAGTAACGACATGGTTGACTTTCTTATCTTCCTCGACATCCTCATAGTCAAAGTACTTGTCTAGAGCTCTAATCCAGTCTAGAATTTCTTCAACATCTAATTTTCCCTCATAAATGGGAATGTCCATTTTTTCTCTGGCACCTATCCTTGCAATAGCCTTGAATAGGCGTTCTTCTGCAGCATCTTTGACTGCAACTTCTTCGTTTCCAGCTTCATTTTCACTTTCAGCCTTGCTGATATCCCCAACGTTGAATGTGCACCTTTGTGTTGTCTCCATAGCATTTCTCTTTCCATTGGTGGATAAGGCATTTGCCTATCTCTTCTTCTCGGCGGCATGGTTGTAAAATTTTCCTCTTTTCTCTCTACTACAAAAAGCAGAGAATTTGTTATGAGCTCTGATACCACAACTGGCACAACACCCCCTGCCTAAGAAGGTTCTGTGTGACCTCNTTTCCCTCATCTTTGGACTTCTGCATTCTGTCTTGGGCAATTTCCCTGCCTCTTCTTTGACTTCTGCCTCGACCTCTTTGAACTTGCTTTTGGCTCAACTTCTCTTCATCTTTCAGAGCCATATGATAATCATCTTCTATAGTTTGGATGGTCATCATGCTCATCTCATCCTGAATGTTATATCGCAGACCATTCATATATCTGGAAAATTTCTCATCATCGCTCTCTCGATGACCTGCTCTGAAGTTTATCTTGTAGAACTCTTTGGTGTATTCTTTCACTGTCATCCGCTTCTACCTCAAATTCTGCATCCTCTGAAACAGATTGATTTGATAATCTATGGGTATGAATTTGGCCTTCATTTTTGCGACCATTCTATCCCAGCTTTTGATTCTTTGTTTTCATTTGCAACGCCTATCAGCCTGTAGTTTATTCCACCACAGTGCTGCATGTCCATTTAGTCTAGTGACTGCGTGATTAAATTTATTATCCTCTTTGACATCCTCATAGTCTAAGTATTTTTCCAGAGCTTTAAACCAATCTAGCATCTCCTCAACGTATAAGTTTCTTTTGTACATTGGAATGTCCATTTTTTCCCTAGCACCTATCCTTGCAACAACTCTGAATAAGTGTTCTTCTGCAGCATCTTCGATTGCAATTTCTTCTCTTCATTTCCAACTTCATTTTCACTTTCAGCTTCGCTGATATCTCCAGCATCGACTGTTCTCCTCTGTGCCATCTCCATGGCATCAAGCCTAGCACATAATTCATTCATCTATCTTTCCACTGTTGGATCATGCATTGGCCTTTCTCTTCTTCTCGGTGGCATGGCTATAAAATTCCTCTTTTCTCTCTACTACAGAAATCAAAGAATTTGATCTGTGATTTGATATCACAACTGGTGTAGACCCCCGACCCCCAGGCTGAGATCCTCTCAGGATATTTTCCAAACCTCCACAAGAGTCATAAGGGACTCTTTTTCTTTGACCATGCAAGAGAATGGGTCTCACGATTTTGAGGCTTTTAGCACAATGCCGCAGCTCTAAGAAATAACCGAGATGCAAAACTTCCAATAAGTGTAAGGTATAAGCACTTCTCCCTTAGCCCCCTCTTTGCAATATGACCACAACCAAGGCTTGGCATGAGACCTTTTGCGACTCATGACTTCATGAGTTGGAGATTCGTGGACTCTCGACTCCTCTAGCACCCCAAACGTCAATAACCGAACTTGCAATATGGAGGATGGTGTATGGCGCCTTTCTGTTAGCTCCCTTTACAAATGACCACTGGCTAGGCTAAGTACTATCCCCTCTTGCAACTCTTGACTTCGCGAGTTGGAGGGTCGTAAACTGTTGCTCTCCCCTTGCGAACCTCCGAAGTGCGATAAGTCAACAAAGTGTTGACTCCTCCCAAGAGACACGTCCACACCAACTGTCGACCGCTTTAACTTTTTCTACATGCTGTGTTAGTGCCACCTATCCCATGTGACTTCAACGTTCGATGTTTCGTAACCTCCGTGATCACAACAAAGGTTTATACACCTGGATAACCTGATATGCGATATGATGCAGGGGATTGATCCAACAGTTCTCCTATTGCTAAGATCCAATGACCTGGATCTCTTGCCTTATACCTTGAGACACGATACTTGGAACGACCCAAGAATTGGTCTGCCTTCCACACCCATGAACCTCAAAACCCCGAGGAAATGTGATGGCTCGAATAAAATGTGGTCAATGTCTCCCACTGATCCTCGGCTCCCAGGTGATGGGTTCCTCCTGTCACTAACCACCTTGCAAGTTTGATGTGATCTGAAAGTCCTCGCAAATTTAGTGATTCTCCATGGAGAATGTTAACTGTCCATCTACGTCCTTGATAATTCTTTGGCCCCAAGATTTGACTTAGATTCTTGGCCTTTCTTGCTCCTGGATGATTTCAATTCAAACTTTCTCTCACCCTTTTCAACCTTCAAACAAATTTAATTTTCTGGGTCTTCGAATTCTCTTGGAGAGTTCTGACTCCAAACCTCCCCTGTGCACGAACTTTTTTCACCACGATAACTACTCTTGTTATCTCTCAAAGGAGGCTTTGTACACTCCTTGGGATAGAGAATTCTTCAACTCCTCTGTGAAATTGAAGAAATTTTCCCTCTTTCCTATCTTGTGCACTCCTTGCATGGATTTGAGCTTTTCTCCTGCTTCTGCCTGTAAAAGCACAATTATATCCTTACTGAGAGTTCTGAGATGAATTTCAGAACCTGGTCGACACACTCCTTGTGGACCCTCCACTGCACTCTTTGCAAGAGTTCTCAAAAATAGAAACAACTAAAACCCATTCTCCCCTTATCTAGAATTCAAACATTTAATAAAGAATCCCAGAGCATACACACACACATAACATTGAAATAAAATGCACACAAAGAATATAAACAAGCCTGCAACATACCATTCAATAGGTGGTTCCAACAACTATAACACACACATAGATTTGGAATCAAAGCTTTCTTCTGTTAATTCCAGTTCTCCTATACATGGAAAATAACAACTAAATGCATAAAAATCCTCTGTGCTCTTTTATTCTCCACTGCAGCTCTACAGCTTACAAATTCTTAATTATGTTACAAAGATACAAGGGTTGAGGGTGTCTATCATCCGTTTTCCCTCCTAAGCTCCTAAAATTGTCTATTCTATCATTTAAATCTACCTACTTGCATTAAACAACTTAAATTCCCATTACATCCATGGATAGGAACATACGCCCCAAAATTAGTTTGGATCTTCAGGATATAAATGCAACTACACTTTACTCTTGTCCATTACATTAATGTTTTAGATTTTAAATTTCAAAACGTTTTCACAAAAACGTGTTCAAATTACATCTGTGTGTCCAATTGTCTCCTTGGATTTAGGCATGCACTTGGTATATATACGATGCTCCTGCACCACTAACTATCAGGCCTTTTGGAGACACCTTCCAAGCAGATGAAGTCTTGCCTGAGGTAGAGGCAGGGGTGGTTGCAGGACTCAGGTGTCTGCAACCTTAGATGGGATGTAGATCTGTGATTGTAATACTTAACAAAGCTCTTAACACTGACATTTCATCAATATTTAACCACTATCTACTCCACAGATAAAAAAGAGCATCGCATCATTCATTCAGATCTGATGTATCTAATCACTTATCATAGAGAGATAGATTAGATCTAGGAAATTCAAGCACTAAGCACATTCGCATAAGTCAGATATAACATCCATATGCATCATTAGCACAAAGAATAAAAAAATCTTATCTATCTATATCAAAGAACATAGCAAGTAAAGAGATAAACACATCAACACATTGCACAAAGCAGAGCAACACAACATATACGTGGTTCACCCCCATCTTGGAGCTACATCCACCAACTCTTCTTCTTTATTATCTTTGTCAAGATTCTTACAGGAACATAACATTCAAAATCCTACTCTGTAGAAGACAGGTGATCTACGCGCACTCTGCCAGATCGTCCATCTTCGAGCTAGGGTAAAGAACCAAGACTTCTTACAATTACTTGCATGTAGCTCTACAAGTCTCACACAATATGCATAGACAACTTACAATCCTTCAATCACATAGATATAACACTTAGTTGTTCGTAACTGCCCTCTTCTTACATTGCCTAGACATCAATTTATACTTTACAAAATAGGCCTAAACATAGGTAAACCCATGGGGCGACATCCCCATACCCGTTACATAATCAAAAATCCCAAAAAGGACCCAAAAAGGGGCTAAGATCCCACAATATCTGCTTCACATTGCTCTCCTCCTTTGACATGCTGTTGAAGTCCCAAAATAGGTCAAACTTGACCAAGGATCTCCCAAAACTTGGTCAAGGGCCAACAAGTCGTGACCCTTTATCTTCAGGGAAAGTGAAGAGTCACTCATGGGAGGTCAAGGGTTAGGAGAGTTACATTTTGAAATTGTTTAAAGGTAGCTCATTAGGAGGAGGAGGGCACACTTTTGAGGAGAGCTTGAGGGAAGGTGAAGGGGCATGAATCCCAAGGAAGAGTGTTGGCTCGAGGAAGAGCTACAAAAAGGAGGGTTTGGAACACATTCCAAGAAGTGGGATTGACATGCATCCCAAGGAGCATTGCAGCCATTAATACATCCTATATAGCCATGGTTGTCTGCCTTAAACACAGTCTAGGATTGTTTGCATAGTGTTGTAACTTTCTAGAAGAAGAGAATGACTGTGTTTTTATTTTGATGTAGTTTGTTGATGTAATAGTTCTCATTTTACCTTCGGTTGAATAAACATTCTTTCTCCTCAAAACTGTCCATTTTTATGAATATTTCTCCAAGTATTTATGCATAGACTTTTGTGCCAAATGTGGGTTATTGTCTATTGTTCATATTTGTATTTTTCTACTATTTTATTTCAGAACTTGGATAATAGTATTTCAGCTCGTAAAGAATAGTGGTATGGTTGTTAGATATTTATAGAAGGCTGAAATCAAATTTAGTTTAAGTGCATGCTGAAATGAGATGTATTTCAACAGAAGGGGACCCATCTCAGAACATCCAAGAGAAGAGAAAGGAGAGGCGCAAGGACTGCACATAATTCCTCACCGTGTAGGGTCACAAATTTTCCCCATAAGAACACAAAAAAATTTCTTCTTGTTTTCTCCATGCGTGTTGAAGATCCACCAAGAATCGCAGGCAAGACACTAGGGAAAAAATTAGAGGTGAACACGTAGAGTCACTCCCCACACTAGGAAATGCGTGGAAGGAAATGCATAGAGATTTTCCGATGAGAAAATGATGTTATTAAGAAAGAACAATAACAAAAATGAAGTCATCAAGCAGTAAAAAAATACAGTAATGAAACGTAGATGCGAGTCAGAGAGGAGATAAAACATTTGGTGAACTAGACAGACATCCCCAAAATCATTGTGTGGAAGCAAGAGTCTGGAGAGAATAAATCACAATAATCATAGAGGTTAAGGAGGGAATAAATGCCCAGAAGAGATTTCTTTTTTGGGTAGAGAAATGATCCTACAGGTATTATCCATGCATAGGAAAGAAGGGGAATTGAATCTAAATATTTAACACCGAGGTGAAAGACAGTCGATTCAACTCCTGGATAACTTCTCATGCACGAACTAATAACTTAAGGGATAAAGGAACAAAAGATATAAAAACACAATTTCTTCTTGTATTAAGAACAATAAAAATGCAGAGCACCCAGATGGGGTGTTAGGGCCAGCTGCCTGGTGCATAGAGGAGACGTGGAGGGGCCAACAAAGCACCGAGCCATGTGCCCGGCTCATGCCAATTGCTGCCGACACCCTCCTGCATTAAATTGTATTTACGATGATGGGAGGGGCATTTACTCGAGCTCCCTCGACCTCCATTTCGCAGAGTACAATGCCTCAGCTTGTTTGTGTTATAAATCCAAAGCTCTGGTCTAGTTCTGCTGGTCTTCTCATGGTGCTTATACCACCCCGGTCACCCCTTGTCCTCCCCCTTGGTCTTGTAGACCATTCCCACTTAACAGGACAAACCATGCCGCGCCAACGAGTTAGACCACATCGGGGTTCTCCCTGGCATCCTCGACGACCTCGTTCTTCGGCTTCTCCTCCTGGTTTGCCTTCAACTTTATCCTCACCGATCCAGTTGCCTGAGTTAGCCATTCACACTCCCTCCACCGTAACTGTTCCGAGCTTCGATTGCCTGGCCATAATTGAAACGAACCCGAAGCCTTCGTGGTGCCACCTCATAGCTCCTTCCACCTCCAGGCAGTCCTTTCCTCCTCCTCCGTCAAATATTGCCTCCACAATGTCACCAATGGGGACACCCCTTCATAGTCAACCCACCTGTAACAAGGAGCCGATGTCCTCTAACCCAGAAGCGGACTTGTTGTGGCGATAAAACGCTACCATGCTTTATGACTTGGTCTTCAAACTCCGTCAAGGAGTGGAGGACCTCCACTTTCGATTATAGCATGTGGATGGGAGGCTCTCAACCCTCCTCCAGCTTCTATCCACTCACCACGAAGCCCCCCCCACAGCTTCAGAAGAAGCACCTTCCACCGAAAGTGACAACGAGAGTTGTAGGCAGCAGGGCGCAATAGAGGACGTCGAGGAGCCAACTCGGTAGAAACTCAAGCATGCAGTCATGGCCACNAAGGAATCGGTTCAGCAGGAGGACAAGGAGGAGGTCGTCATTAGTCTGTAGGTGCACATTCCGACGGGAGATGCCGAGACTGCTGCTAACAAGAACTCGTGCACCGGGGACGATGACATGCAATGGGAAACCAGCGGGACACCTGTCGAAGAGGAGCCATGGCCAGGCTATTTTCCAAAGTATGTACCAGACTATACACCAATTGTCTAACCCATATAGGGGGATGATCTTTTTATAGATCTTACTCTAGTAGCATCTTTGTTATCTCATCTTTCTGTTTTTATAAGACTGATAAGAACTCTGGTGTTAGAATTGCCTGGTTGGCTGAACTGGTTTCTCCTTTTGGAGTAGTTCAGTAATTACAACTTGGATGATACTCAGTTTTGTACTTTTGGTTTGGTTCTTTGAAGGCCTTTATATTAAAACTACTTACTTAAAAAAAAAAAAAAACAATAAAAATGAAGAGAAGTCATTAGCATTCAGATTTTTGGTTCACCAATGGGAATCATATCAAAAGTACAGTGAGCATAATCCTAGGATAACCTTGAATTCTCTGATCATAAAACATTGGGCTCATCAAGACAACTTTGCTGAAAGATAAAAATGAAATCTTTGGATAGTATTATGCAAAATAAAACAAAATGTTTAACACAATAGAAGTACCTTAACTAAAGGCGCAGGAACATAATTAAACTACCCTACAACCAAATTTCACAAGCATACATTTCCATGACAAAAAATTAACTAAATTTTAACACAGAGATGCACGTGTGCTTTGACGTTAGAGAGATGTATATATAGGTAATTTAAATACAATTCAATAAAAATATACACATGTGTATCGTATCCAAATGCTAATGCTATGAATTCATTGTCCCATGCATGCGCCATCCAGCTCCCGCTTTCCAACTAATGTGACCTCACTGGTACCTCCCAGCCAACGCTAGGGGTACTCTTATTCCCCCTGAGCCCCCCGAGCCACAAAGGGGCCACACACACAATACCTAAGAGTGCTAGCACCCAACTCACCTCGCAAGGTCGAGTTACCACTTGTCACCCAAGCTAGGTATCCCAACTACCATAAGAGAAAGTTCAGTCAAGATGAAATTCAGAAGCATAACTTTACGGAAGCCATATCAGATCCATACTCCTCCTCCCCATCCTTTTTATAGAGTTTTCTTAGTCATTAGTTTCCCAAAACCCTCATTAGATTCCTTTTTCATTTAATTAAATTTTGAAAAACCTCCCCCGTACACATGTCACAAGGATCGCATAAAGCTTACATCCCTTGCACATGCTCTTCCATAGCTGCAAGGAAGAGATGGACCTCAGGGATACTTCCTAGTTCCAACCTACAATCACACGTCTTTATCCCTCATCATTGACCAAGCTCAGTCATTTTTTCTTACAGTCAAGTATCGCATCATGTGTTTCCAACCAGTCCATACTGATCACGATGTCATAATACCCTAAGGTTGTCACATACAGGTTGGCCCTAGTGACAAACTCTCCCAAGTTAAGGCTACAAACCGTAACCTTCCCACCAACCTATTTTTTGGCAACCGAATCCATTTCTACAAAGCTAAACTCGTCCAGTTTGACTACCTTTACCTTAATTTGTTTTAGTGCTACACCAGAAATACAAATCTAAGTATCCAGGTGTGGAGAATACTGAAGCATATCCATAAAATTATCGTCATACTCGGGAACTATAGGGCCACCCTACCGCAAGGCATTGAACTCGTTGAGTTGACTCTCAATGAATTCCTCAAATAGATACCTCTCCCGGAACTGTTCCTCGAACAGTTCCCATGACATGTCTTCGACGACCATGTTTAATTATGGTAGGAGTGTCTTCCTCTATAGAAGAGCGCTCCCCTTTAGTTGAAGGACCGCCCTGTGGACCTTCATGCTAGAGATCGTAATTGTGAATCATGAAGCACATCACCTTGCTCTCCAGCCATGCCTCAACGAATGAGCCATCTGTGGAACTCGTGGAATTGAGAACTTATCCCTCTCGAGTTCTCAGTGAGTGCTAACGTTATTATCTAGGGCGTGCTCTAGACCTTCATGGGTACAGGCATGCTAGCCTCATCTCAGTACAGATGGTGAATGAAGCCCTCTGAAATTCCCTGGAAGGACCTTGTAAATCCATCATCATCCCTTACAACAATCAAATCCAGCCCAAAGACTTGTTCTTCCCCTTTGGGTTAGACTTCGAGGGCGTAGGCACTTCTAGAGGCGTCGCACATCCTTCCATGACACCACGTTGTAAACCTCTATGATGTCCTCTAATAGTGATCAATGCATGGACACGTTAAAATTGTAATTAGTTCTAGGTTAGTACTGAAGGGTTTACTGCAGTGGAAAGTATGGCAATCCACAATGGCAGGGTTGAACCCGCTCTGATACCATATGAAGCGACCTTCGTCGTTACGACAACATGCGACGCATAACAAGTGAATTTTTTGTTTATATATATATAGGGAGGTAACAATGACAATTATCGCTCAACGCAACTCAACAATGAACACAACACATGAATTTCAGGCAACAAACAAATTAACGACCTATGACACTAGAACGTTATGCCACTAGATGTAACATATGAAAATCAAATAGAAAAAATAGAAATGACTACTCGCCCATCCTATCCTGCAAGGTTAGGACCCCCAGGACACATAAGCAACACTCAATCCTAGGTTCCCATCGATTTTGACCATTTAAGGTCTTAAGGTTGGCAACAGTTCTGAGGAAAAAGGAGGTGCCTACATCTCCCAAAACCCTCATTAGATTCCTTTTTCATTTAATTAAATTTTGAAAAACCTCCCCTGTACACATGTCACAAGGATTACATAAAGCTTACATCCCTTGCGCATGCTCTTCCATAGCTGGAAGGAAGAGATGGACCTCAGGGAGACTCCCTAGTTCCAACCTACAATCACGTGTCTTTATCCCTTGTCATCGACCAAGCTCAATCATTTTGTCTTACAATCGAGTATCGCATCATGTGATTCCAACCAGTCCATATTGATCACGACGTCATAATACTATAAGGTTGTCACATACAGGTTGACCCTAGTGACAAACTCTCCTAGGTTAAGGCTACAACTCGTAACCTTCCCACCAACCTCTTTTTTGGCAACTGAAGCCATTTCTACAAAGATAAACTCATCCAGTTTGACTACCTTTACCTTAATTCGTTTTAGCGCGACACCAGAAATGAAAATCTTAGTATCCAGGTGTGGAGCATACCAAAACATCTCCATAAAATGAGCCTCATACTTGGGAACTATAGGGTCTCCCTGTCGCAAGGAGTTGAACTCATTGAGTTGACTCTCAATGAATTCCTCAAATATATACCTCTCCTGGAACTGTTCCTCGAACAGTTCCCATGACATGTCCTCGATCACCATGTTTAATTATGGCAGGACCATCTTCCACTATAGAAGAGTGCTCCCCTTTAGTTGAAAGACTACCCTTTGGATCTTCATGCTAGAGGTCATAATCGTGAAGCGTGAAGCACATCGCCTTGCCCTCCAGCCATGCCTCAACAAATGATCCATTTGTGGCACCCGTGGACTTGAGAACTTATCCCTCTTGAGTCCTCAGTGAATGCTAACATTACTGGTTGGGGCATGCTCTAGACCCTTAGGGGTACACACACTCTAGCCTCATCTCAGTATATATGGTGAATCAATCCCTCTGACATTCCATGGAAGGACCTTGTAAAACCATCATCATCCCTTAAAACAATCAAATCTAGCCCAAGGACTTGTTCTTCCCCTTTGGGTTAGACTTCGAGGGCATAGGCACTTCTGGAGGCGTCACACCTCCTTCCATGGCACCACGTTGCAAACCTCTGTGATGTCCTCTAATAGTGATCACCGCATGGACACATTAAAATTTTAATTAGTGCTAGGTTAGTACTCAAGGGTTTACTACAGTGGAAAGTATGGCGATCCATAGTCGTAGGGTTGAACCCGCTCTGATACCATATGTAACGACCTTCTTCATTACAACAACATGTGATGCATAACAAGTGAATTTTTTGTTTATATATATACAGGGAGGTAACAATGAAAATTGCTGATCAACGCAACTCGACGATGAACACAACATATGAAATTCAGGAAACAAACAAATTAACAACCTCTCACACCAGTACATTATGCCGTTAGATGTAACATACAAAAATCAAATAGAAAAAATAAAAATGACTACTTGCCCATCCTATCCTGCAAGGTTAGGACCCCCAGGACACATAAGCAACACTCAAGCCTAGGTTCCCATCGATCTTGACCATTTAAGTTATCAAGGCTGGCGACTATTCTGAGGAAGAAGGAGGTGTCTACATCTCCCAAAACCCTCATTAGATTCCTTTTTCATTTAATTAAATTTTGAAAAACCTCCCCCGTACACATGTCGTAAGGATCACATAAATATTACATCCCTTGTGCATGCTCTTCCATAGCTACAAGGAAGAGATGGACCTCAGGGAGACTCCCTAGTTCCAACCTACAATCACGTGTCTTTATCCCTCGTCATCGACCAAGCTCAATCAGTTTGTCTAATAGTCAAGTATCACATCATGTGATTCCAACTAGTCCATACTGATCATGACATCATAATACCATAAGGTTGTCACATATAGGTTGTTCCTAGTGACAAACTCTCCCAGGTTAAGGCTACAACTTGTAACCTTCCCACCAACCTTTTTTTTAGCAACCGAATCCATTTCTACAAAGCTAAACTCGTCCAATTTGACTACCTTTACCTTAATTCATTTTAGCACTACACCAGAAATAAAAATCTCAGTATCCAGGTGTGGAGCATACCGAAGCATCTCCATAAAATGAGCCTCATACTCAGGAACTGTAGGGTCGCCCTGTCACAAGGAGTTGACCTCATTGTGTTGACTCTCAATGAATTCCTCAAATAGATACCTCTCTCAGAACCATTCCTCAAATATTTCCCATGACATGTCTTCGACAACCATGTTTAGTTGTGGTAGGAGCATCTTCCACTATACAAGAGAGCTCCCCTTTAGTTGAAAGACCACCCTGTGGACCTTCATGCTAGAGGTTGTAATCGTGAAGCGTGAAGCACATCACCTTTCTCTCCATCCATGCCTCAACGAATGAGCCATCCGTAGCACTCATGGACTTTAGAACCTATCCCTATCAAGTTCTCAGTGAATGCTAACGTTACTGGCTAGGGCGTGCTCTGGACCCTCAGGGGTATAGGCACCCTAGCCTCATCTCAGTACATATGGTGAATCAAGCCTTCTGACATTCCCTGGAAGGACCTTGTAAAACCATCATCATCCCCTACAACAATCAAATCCAGCCCAAAGACTTGTTCTTCCACTTTGGGTTAGACTTCGAGGGCGTAGGCACTTCTAGAGGCGTCGCATCTCCTTCCATGACACCATGTTGTGAACCTTTGTGATGTCCTCTAATAGTGATCACCGCATGGACACTTTAAAATTGTAATTAGAGCTAGGTTAGTACTCAAGGGTTTACTGTAGTGGAAAGTATGGTGATCCATATTCCCAGGGATGAAATCACTCTGATATCATATGTAACAAACTTCGTCATTACGACAACATGTGACACATAACAAGTGAATTTTTTGTTTATATATATACAAGGAGGTAACAATGACAATTGTCAATCAACGCAACTCGACGATGAACACAACACATGAAATTTAGGTAAAAAACAAATTAACGACCTATCACACTAGCACATTATGCCGGTAGATGTAACATACGAAAATCAAATAGAAAAAATAAAAATGACTACTCGCCAGTCCTATCCTGGAAGGTTAGGACCCCTAGGACACATAAGCAACACTCAATCCTAGGTTCCCATCGATTTTGACCATTTAAGGTCTCAAGGTTGGTGACTGTTCTGAGGAAGAAGGGGTTGTCTACATCTCACCCGACACAAGAAAGACCATGCCTACTAGGATAAAAGACGACATCAATCAACCAAATGTAAAATCTCCAAAACGACACACGTAACACGAACCTTCAATGCAAGCGATAATTAGCAATCATTGATCAACATTTGTGTGGTGCACAAATAAATAAACAACACTCGATCATTAGTGGCCCTTTGCCATGCACAACCAAATAAATTTATATTTAGACAATAATTTAATCGACCTTAAGTTTACGATCAGGCAAGAGTGTTGACATACAAATCTATCTAGCAAAAACAAACTGAGGCGCAATTCTATTTAATTTCCAGGAGCGCTAATTAATCAATCATCAATTAAAATAAAATTTGAGGCATGAAAAGTGATATACATTCCAGGGTCCCTCATGACATGTAGCATCCATCAAGTCAATCTAAACGATAACTACAAATATTCATCTTGGCAATTTAAATAGTAATTGACTAATAAAAATACATCTTGTTATGCCTCCTTCTAACTTCTCCAAACAGAGAATTTATTCTCCATTAACCCATTTACATCATACACCATTAACTTCCTATGACACGAAAATCCTTTCATTGATGAGTTATTACATTCTTGTACACGGGTTTTATCATTAACAGTTCCATGGAACACTGATATACATCAAGGAAATATAAGGATTGTACAATCATCAGATGCAAGTTAATTAAAACATAAATATCTATCACGGTGTATTAAAATGATAAACAATTTGTCATGCCATAACTAGAGTTGAAAGGAAGAGATCTTATAAATTTTTGACTTTTCATGATGGTAAAACATGGTTTTAGTTTACAGCGTAATGCTCGGACACGGTGTAATAAGCTCACAATATGTTTTGTTAAATGCTGTAACAACCTCCCTAGAATTATAAGGTTTTCTTAAGATAAAACGTCGTGTACAGAATACTTGCAACAATCGAAATTACATCCAACCAACAGTTATAACATAATAGAACTGGAACTAGTAAGGCTGATGATAACCATTAAACAACCTAACTATTAAACTTAAAACTATTATATGAATTTTATCACAATTAATAGGAACGAAAGCGGTGTTAATCACAACTGTCATTGTTGTATCCATCATTACAGCATTAAATCTATTACATAAAATTTTCCAGGGAATCTAATTACTCAAACTACATAATACAAACAGAACCCGCCACTAGAAAAATAATCTCACATGCATATATTTACCAAGGTCAGCCTTGCTATTAAAATGGCTATAAATATACACATATGAAATTCATTCCTATCATTTCTCTATCAAGTGAATCCCTTCCAGCTCTAACCATTAATTACTTAAAATCCCTTGTGATATTTAGAATCCCTGCATAAATAGACCAAATCTCAGGGTAACAAAAATTCTCAATCACTAAATAATTGCATTTATATGTTATGGTTAAAATCTTGGGGTGGTATAAATTTATGTGTAGTTTGAAAATTGCATTGCCATAATCAAGGATTTAAAATCTGGGCACCCTGTCTGAGAAAGGAATTTCACAAATCAATAGAACCACCACTACCAATTAAAAATTCATAGGTATGTAATTAAAATTTAAAAATGCCATGACTATGAGGTATTCAAAGCATTAGGTTGAATTTATTTGAATGAGTGGTAGGAATTTCGGCTACAATTTGGGTGGTTGTAGCTGCAGAATGAATAGGTAGGCCAAAAAATATCCAAGTTACTTATTGTCTCCTTTGCATATATAACAAGTAATCTTATCATAGATAGAGAATAAATATGGGCGGGAGATTATATCTCTCTTCAGTCACCAGGATAATATCCCACTGCTTATAGAGAAGAAGACCACACTTGTTGGGTGTATCCATACATTCTCCTTGTTGGGTGGATATGTCTATTGGGAGAGTCTCCCTTTGCAAGGATAGATAGCTCTTATGGTTTGGTTAAAACTTAGTACATAATCTTTGCAATTTCCCCCTATAGTGATCTCAAACATAAAATAAATCAAAAGAGTGGGAACAAGAGGAGGGAAACCATCTCATAAGGGAAGAGCATAGAGAAAGGAGGGGTGAAAGGACTACACGAAATTCCTCCCCGCACAGGGTCATGAATTCTCCCCACAAAAACACAATTTTTTTTTTGGTTGTTTGCTCCACGCGGGTGGAAGATAAACCAAGGATCGCAGGGAAGAAACTGGGGAAAACTCTGAGGTGAATACACAGAGTCACTCCCCATGCTAGGAAACCTGTGGAAGGAAATGTGTAGAGATTTTCTGAGGAGAAAATGCCATAAATAAGGAATCACGGTAATAAAAATGCAGTCATCAAGCAATAAAAAAACACAGTAATGAAACGTATATGCGAGTCACAGAGGAGATAAAACATTTGATGAACTGGAGAGACATCCCCAAAATCATTGTGTGGAAGCACAAGTTTGCAGAGAATAAATCACAATAATCGAAGAGGTTAAGGAGGGAATGTTATAACCCTAAATTTCACCTGACATGCATACCTAGCATCAAGCCATCTAACTTGCTATCTTTACCAAGCCATTATTGAAAATCTCTTCTAAAAACCATCATTTTGAAGGTGTACTTGCCCTGCACCATTACTGCTTGCGTACACATGCTTGCTAAGCCACTACAACCCGCGTACACTCACAAAATATCACGAAATGTGGAAAATTGCATAGGATACTGGTTTCTGGGCCGTTACTTAACTGTTTGACTGCCCATAGCCAGTGACCCCAACCATTCCTGTCCCTTTTGGCCTATAAAAGAAGGGGTTGGAGTCCCATTGTAAAGAGAAGCACGAGAGCAAAGAAACTCTTCCCATTTTATCAATCCCCCTTTGCACCAATTGAAAATCCCTTACTATTTCCCTAAGAGAGAACTAAAGAGCAGAAGAAGACAAGGAAGTAGTTGGTGCATGGTGAAGAGGAGTTTAGGATCAAGTTCGAGGAGCAGTGTTGGTCTCATGTTGTAAGTGAATTTTGTGAGATTAATATAAAGAAGTACTTTTTCTGTCCCACCAAATGACGTCTTAAACTTATATGATTTGTTTGGATTTCTTGTTTATGATGTCTAACCCACTAATCCATATGTAGAATGCATGCTTGTAGTTTCTTGTTTGTCTTTTGATGAATGCAGGTCAGCCTTGGGAGGAGATTTGCAGTTAGGAAACAACTAAGTGCAAAGGGATCGACACTGGACATAGAGCTTAAGGTATGCCTACCGGATCCCTCTCTCTTGTCTTTTATGTATGATTGTGGGGTAATGTTGGGATAGTGATAAAAATTAGGATACTTTAGAGGGTTAGATCTGCCTACACTTTAGACCCTTTATGTAGTCCATAGAGGGGTTTTCCCGCTATAGAAGGGAATAAAATCCCAGGAGAGAATTCCTTGCTGGGAAGAGAAATGATCCTATAGTTATTATCCATACACAGGAAAGCAGGGCATTTGAATCTAAATCTTTAACACTAGAGTGAAAGACATTTGATTCGTCTCCTGATCAACTCCTCAGGAACAGACTAATAACTTAAAGGATAAAGGAACAAAAGATAGAAAAACACAATTTCTCCTTGTATTAAAAACAATAAAAACGCGGATAAGTCATTAGCATTTAGAGTTTGGGTTCGCCAATGGAAATTAGATCAAAATTACAGTGAGCATAAGGCTAGGATAACCTTGAATTCTCTGATCATAAAACGCTGGGCTCGTGAAGACAACTTCTTCCATCCAAAGATAGGGGTACTCTTATTCCCCCTAATCCACTCGAGCCACAAAGAGGCCACACACACAATACCAGAGAATGATATCACCCAACTCACCTCGCAAGGTTGAGCTACAACACGTCACATGAGCTGGGTATCCCAACTCCCACAAGAGAAAGTTCAGTCAAGATGAAATTCGGCAGCGTAAAATTACGCAAGATAGATCTAATACATACTCCTCCTCCCCATCCTTTTTATATATATTTTCTTAGTCATTAATTTCCAAAACCCTCTTTAGATTCCTTTTTCATTGAATTTAATTTCGAAAAACCTCCCCCGTACACATGTCGCACGATCCCCTAGCTGCACCAGAAAATCAATTTATTAATTAATTAAGTTTTTCTATTTCCCTCAACCACTTAAAAGCGTTCCTAAAATAGCTCCTTGGTGTCCCATTATTCCCTTACAATTCTTAAATGACTTGCATCTTACTTAATTCCTAGTTGAGTTCATAAATATAAAGTAACAAAGGCTAGATTCCTTACTAAGTTAGACATTCCCCTTTTTCTTTAAGTTTTGCCTTCTCTTTATGTTTCCCCTTTTCCTTAGGTTTCCCCCTTTTCTTTAAGTTTCCATTTTTCTTAAAGTTTCCCCTTTTTATAACTAAGTTCAAAATTAGTAGGTTTAGACAAAAAAAACCAAATGCCCCTTTTATTAATTAAAACTTTAATAAAATTTCCAGTTTAATTATTAATGCTTGAATTTTCTTTACCCCCTTCTTGTTAC
>JASDQU010103848.1:28027-39410 GCA_032191745.1 Picea mariana
TGCAGACTGGGTACCAAAAATTCCAGTGGCACCACTGCTTCTTGTTCATATACCAATATGAATGGTGTTTGTCCTGTTAATTTCTTGCATGTGGTCTTGTATGCCCATGATACTTCTGGTATATTTAGGTCCCAATCATCCCTATTAACATTACAGATCTTCGTCAGTTCATTTTCAAGGATCTTGTTAAAGGATTCCACTGTTCCATTTGTTTGAGGATGATATGGTGTACTCTTTTGATGATGACCTTCAGATTCCTTATTCATAGTCATAATGCTACTGTTAATGAAGTGAGTGCCTTGGTCACTCATCAAAATCCTGGGGCAACCAAATCTAGTGATCACTTGTTCGAATAGGATGTGTGTTGATATCTCTGTGCTGCAATCTTTTACCGGTGTTGCTTCTTCCCATCTTGTCATGTACTCCATCGCGATGATAATGTACATCACTCCTGACCTTTTTGTTGGTGGGTTAATTGGTCCCACAAAATATATGACCCGTTTGTCAAATACCTGCAAAGTTAGCTATGGTCGCAGGGGCATCTCGTCCCTTCTATTCAGTTTACCAACCCTCTGACATACAATACATTTCTGGCAGTAATCCTTTGAGTCTTTGTGAACAGTCGGCCACGATAGTCCTATGCACAATACCATATGTGCGGTAGCTTTTCTTGCATAATGTCCTTCTGCTACTCCCTCACGGGATTCTGCTAAAATCCTTGGTCTTTCATGTTCCATCACACATCTTCTCAAGATTCTATCTGTGCCCATTTTGTATAAGTGTCTGACAATCAATCGATAGTCTGCAGCCCAGACAATAAACTGATAGTCTTGTGGCGCAGTCTCTGTACTCAAGTACTGGATGATGTCTGTGAAGTATTCATCGACTATCTGGATAGAAAATAACTACGCGTCAGGAAAGTTGTCGTCTATATTTGTAGGTTCCTCCCCATTCGTGATCCTTGACAGATGACCAGGTCCTACGTTTAACTTCCCTGACTTGAATATTACTTCAAAATCAAATTCTTGAAACAACAATAACCATCTGCAAATTCTCCCCCCCAACACTAGCTTGTTGACTAAGTATTTGAGCATTGAATGGTCTATGAACATCTTGAAGTGTTTTCCCAGTAAGTAATGTCTGAAATTTTGAAGCGTGTAAACCATAGCTAGGCCTTCCCTCTGGTAGTGTTGTAATTATGCTCTGAGTCTGACAATTTTCTACTAGCAAATGCTATAGGATGATCCAATTCTCCTACTCCTGGCTGCACCAGAACAGATCCAAGTGCTATGGCTGATACATCTACATGTACATAGAATGTGTTCTTCTAGTCTGGGAATAATAGTATTGGTGTGGTTACCATCTTATCTTTTAGCATATCCATACCGTGTTGGCAATTCTCATTCCATTGGAACTTTGTGTCTTTCCTTAGCAATTTCTCCATTGGCGTAGTGATCTGTGTGTATCCTTTTATAAATTTCATGTAGTATCATGTGTGTCCCAATGTCGCTCTCAGTTGATGGACTGTTTTGGTATTGGCAGGTTAACAATTAGTGCAATCTTGGTAGGATCTACTAGAAAACCTTGATTGCATACTATATGGCCCAATAATATCCCAAAAGGTGTTCCGAAGATGCACTTCTTGATGTTTAACAATATCTGGCATTGTCTGCATCTTTCTAAAATCAACTGAAAGACCTCTAAATGGTCTTTCAACAGATTATAGACTGTCTAATCGTCCAGGTATACCTCTAGAAACTAGTGGATAAATTATTTAATGCAGCTATGACTACTCTGGAAAATATTGTTGGTGCCTTCTTCAATCCAAACGGCATGATTGTGTACTGGTGGGATCCCCATTTTGTGGAAAAAGTGGTCTTGTATCTATCTTCTGGTGCTATCTTGATCTAATGGTATTTTGAATGAATAAGCTTCATGTCCTTCTGTGTTCTCCAACACCTCATCTGTGAAAGGTGTAGGGAACGGATCATGTAGGCACGCATCATTCAACTTCCTCAAGTCGACGCATATTATTATCCCCCATTTTTTTTTCTTTTGAAATACCATTAGGCTTATCCATTCTGATTCTTCTACAATTTCTATGATTCCTGCCTCCAACATCTTATCAATATCAGCTTTGAATTTTTTCTTATATATCGGATGTAGTCTATATGGTCGTTGTTTGATCGGTCTTGCCTCAACTCTGAGTGGTATCTCCATTTCACCTAGCTCTCCTGCTATGCCCTTCATTTCTGTGAACGTTGTTGGGAACAGGTCATTGTACTCGCCCAGTAACTATGTTATGCTTTCCACTGTTTTCTCATCCCAGTAGTCTCCAATGCTGGCCATTTTGGGATTCTCAATTGTTTCAATGTTGACTTTCTTCACCTTGTTCGGTGCAGAAATTACTTTTGATTCTAGAGATGGACCTTCCACTTCTCTTTCTCCTTCAACTTCCTCAATCTGAATTTTGCGTGGGTCATCTTCCTCTGGTACTTCTTCCTGCACATGGTAGCATGACAATAGTTTTTTCACTTTCTATTTGTTCTAATGTTGTTCTGATGTTATGAGATAAACTTATGGTTCCTTAATGAATATCACCCCTCTTATTTGTTTAAGTGTTGAATATATGTTGGGGTTCTCATGCTCAAATGAGAAAGTGACTGTAAAGTTCTGTTGTAGTATTGTCCACCTCGTAGTTCCTTTGTGCAGTTCTTGATCTTTATACCAGTTTGTTGGGATGCCCTCTAATGTTTGGATAAACTGATAAGGCCATTCCTCTGGTGGTGTCATTTTCCACAGCTCTTTGCACTTTTCCAAGTGTCCTACTAGTGCCCCATGCCCATCATATTTCTGCCATTGGTTGCTTCTTTGTTCTACGCCAAACCTAATGCACAATCACTACTTACATTGGTACCAGTCCTTGATTGTTTCTTTATGTGTGCCCCTCCATCTTGCAGGGGTCACCTTGAGTGCTAAGAGTCTCTGATTTTCTAACACTTCATCTTCGTAGCATGTCAAGAATGCTTCTAGATCGTTCACCCCATGGAAATTAGGTGGTTCCCTTATCTTCGTACCTACCCATCTTACTACGCGGTCTATTCTTGCGCATCTTCTTGTGCAAAATTCGTGTAGCCCTTGTTGCCAATTCTATAAACCTGTATCTGAGTTTCACGCACATGAGGTGATGCTCCACCAAATGAGTATCCCATCCGCAGTTGGGTTTACGTAATCCTAATCTCGCGCAGTTGTTTTGTACAACTAGATAATTTCCTCTAGGTCCAAGCAAGTAGGCTCTACGAACCTTTCCCATTATGATGGGTTTAATGGCGCAATGACCTTGTATTCCCCTGATTCGAAGGTCATTTTCCACGTCTTTAAGTTGATTATGTCCTGGTTATCAAACACCCAATCCAATCCGACCAATGTTGGATAAGGTGTTATGCCATCCACTATCTCTATTACTTTGAAGTCAGCGTTAGTCCGTAGTCCATCTAGTTCTACTGTCACTCCTTTTAGTCTCCCAATTGGTAGAACTTTGTGTTGATTTTCTAGTTTCAGCTGAACAGGTGAATATCCTAATGTGGGTTCTCCCATACATTGCCATGTATTCTTGGGTAATACATTGACTTCAGACCCTAAGTCCGGTATGATATCTCCCATGTT
Organism: Picea mariana; assembly: GCA_032191745.1. NCBI lineage: Eukaryota > Viridiplantae > Streptophyta > Pinopsida > Pinales > Pinaceae > Picea > Picea mariana. The sequence goes on from JASDQU010103848.1 coordinate 31,694, forward strand.
GAAATATCCAATGTTGGCATTCAGCCTGAACTCCCTACTTGTTCTCCTCCTTGTATGTAGGTGATTGACTGTTTTTTGTTCTAGCTTTCCTTCTGTCTCTACGCTACATCTTTCTAGCATATTTTGTAATATTTTGATAGAGGATGGATCATTTAGTAATTTTACACATGATTGTAAAAATTCATTAATCATACTTACTTGTCCCACAGGATGCATTTCTTTGGTGTGATCCAACGATGGATGCATCTCGTACTCGGGCGCTTCCTTATTATGTTGCGTGATTGAGGTTGACGTAATGTATGGCTTCAGAAATTCTTGTATGTATTTCTTAAATATCTCCTTCTTGTTCTACGCATCAAACTGCTTCCTTGGTTCGACATTCTTCTTCACCCATTGGTACTGTACTGGCTCTTGTCTCTCTGCRTCGTTTCCTATTTTAGCTCCTTCACGTGTAACTATGTTGATGTTTATTCCTTCATCCCTTACTTCTGATAAAATCCACTAAACATTTTGATTGTTCTGATTCCTCTTTTCYCGGATCTTCCCTAATAGTGTAGGGCATTCTTCYGTGTCATTATCTGATGCGCGACAATACATACAGGTCATTGGTGGAAGTGGACATTTTCTTGCATAGTGTCCTGGTTGTTGACAATTGTGACATACCACTGGTCCTCTACATCTTCCAAATCCTCCTCTTTCTCTTCCTTCGCCTATGTATCCAGCTCGATCCCCTCACGGTGCGTTATACTGAGGTGTCTAGTTATATTGCACAGTGTTGTAGTGTGGTTGCGTTGTGTTATATGGTTGTTGTGTAGAATTATATTGTTGTTGAGCAGTGTTGTATGGAGCTGGTACTTGGTTAAACTGAKTTGTGTCTTTCCTGATGATCATTTATGCCTGCACCCTCTATGCATCTGATGTCCTATCTCTCATCAACTCCATGGTTCTACAGTCTTTTTCATCATGGCCTACTAACTTGCAAACGTTTGCAATACAAGATCTTTGGGACTGTCTGGTACTTCTGCATCATTGGGCAGTGATATGGATCATGGCCCTATTTCTTACATATCTCTCACCATAGTCCTCATGTTGGTAACGGATTTGGCATGCATGTTGCCATGTATTGTGCGAATGTTGGGCATTCGTTCTTATGGTGTCCTTTTGTCCTACATGTGGTACACAAAACGACTTCTCGTTTGTCCTTACTTTTGTTCTAGTTCAGCTGGAACGTTAAGTTCTTCGGATCCTCCTTCAACTCCTCGATGGTTGGATTTGTGTTTTGATATTGGTTTTCTTCCAGTTGCAGGGCTGCCTGCGTCTAAAACTTATGTTGTCGCAGTGGATATTTCAAGTGTGGTAATAGTGAGTTGGTGAACATATGCCTATGATTCATATCTTTCATGAAATATTTCATCTTTCCTTTCAGTCACTTGAATCTCTGGTCAATATCCCATATGGATTMTCTTGGTTTCTATCTAATCTATATCATTTCGTTCATTTATTGATCCTCTAAACTAGGCTTCTGGAACTCATTTATCAGCAACTTCTTGATATCTCCAATCATTTTGGTTGTCCCTAGCGGAATGTTTGCATCTAGACTCATATACCAATACAGTGCRTGATCCCTTAATGTGATAGCTAATTGCACTAGTTTAGTGTCCTCGTCTGTGATCAGTTTTGCTTCCCAAATATTTTCACAAATAAACAGGTGCTTATCTGAGTCCTCCGAAATTAGTTCGCTCTAGAAAGGTTTGCTCTGCGTAGAATAAAAATGAAACTTGTGACAACAAATAAAATATCCATGCCTTCGACCATTTAAAACTAGGTTGTCCTTAGGAATAGAACGGTCAAATCATTCTTAAGTTTAGCAATAAAAACCAAATCCTTACCCGTCGATTCGCCTCATTTCCAATTAATGTCTTAGATTTTGATAGTTCGTAATCCAATTTGGCACAGGGAAAGTTTTAAATTGCCTCGTAAACTGTGCATATTAATTTTCGTATTAGAACACTGGCAATGTTGGCTTAACTTAATTAATCGGGCCTTTTTGAATGTTAATTAATCTTTCGGCCCTCGCCTTATCGGGAGTTTTCACTTTAACCCTTTGAACCTCTAAGACCCAAGATTGCGATGATTAGCTTTGGTTAATAAAAAATGTAACCATGATTAGGCATTTAATTAATTATGTGGTTACTTCTATCACGACTTCTCGACTCAGAGCTTCGAAGGTATAGCTTCCGGGAGGCTCGTATGCCGAGTTGCGAGATCGCGATGATATGATTTAATTAAATTGGAGGATAGAACCGAATTAAGTGTTTAATTAATTACATTTCTATCTATATCGCGACTTCATGACTCGGGGTTTCGAAGGTATAACTTTTGAGGGAAAACACGTCGAGTTACGAAATCCCGACAGGGCTTAACTGCAGCTAAACCTTTTACCTTTAACATTAACCCGGGTTACTTTAACAAGAATCTCATGGTTTCAACTATCGGGGTTACGACGATAATACTTTTGGAGCTAGCAAACATTGAGACACGAAATCCTGATGATGCTCAACTGTGGTTTAGAGTATCTTTACTCTCGGTAAGGATCTGGGTAAACTTTTTAAAACTAGTTCGCCATTTCGCCTCTCGGGACTTGTAAACTATGTGATCTATAACTCCCAACATGCGACATCCCGAGGTTCAAAAGTAGAGACTCATTTAAACGATTAAAAATAAATCTTTTTTTAAGAGTATGATAACCATCGTTGCTTGCGCGATGAGACTTCTGAGTTTTTTTGGGAAAAATATGAAGACCGGCTTTCGATTTCAAACATTAAGATATGAAATTTTAAACAGACTAAAAAATAGAGGCGGCTCCAACATAGGCTCCAACTAGGGATCATGTTTTCCTACAAGACGGGAAGAATAGTAGACCACGTGCCTATATTGGGTAAATGGAGTCAATGTCTTTGATCCAGCGAAAAAGTTCCCTAGAATAGGATACCGAAAAGGAAAAGGACTTCATTTTTTAACTTTTGAAAATCTTTTCAAAACTCAGATACTTTTTTAAACTCAGCTATAGTCCCCTTCATGACTTTCTCCTTCCCGTTACTGAATTTAGGTCTGCATTAAGACAATCAAAACAGTTCTAGGAGACCCAACAGATCTTGCGACTATCGGCTTGCATCAAAAGAAGAAAATTATATGTTTTTAATCAAGAAGCCCTGTCTGAACTTGGGATGTAGATCAGGTTTTAAAAAGAATTGGTTACCAGAGTAGAGTGATATTCATGTATAATAGCCTTACAGATATCTCAGATATTGATTCACTGCCAGCGAGCCTGTTCAGTACCCCGGTGAAGTTATCTGGCCCTTTTTACTGAATTTCCTTTCACCACTTCGGAATATATTTATGCATTTAAATGCTGAGACGAGGGCAATCATTTATGAATTTCCTTTCATCGTCTTTTGGACTAGATGGGGGCAATCATTTTTGAATTTCCTTTCACCACCTGTCTTATACTTTGCTTTTTTAGAGCGCGAAGATGGGGGAAATCAGTTCATATGAGGGATGATATCTGTGTAATATTTTGAATTATAAGTCTGTCAACTTACTTTGATTACTCAGTACCAACCTTTCCTTAACTTTCACAACACCTTCGTTCACAGGGAGAAAGGGAAAAATTAATTTTTTGGGGTGTTCTATTTGAGCAAGCCTCAATCCTCCGAAACTGTTGAAAAACGTAGAAAATTCATGATCACTTAAGCGTCACTTTGTTTAGCAGGGGACCGAGGAGTTATGAAGACTAACTTACTTTTCACAATCTACTTTGAATCTTTCGAGATTAAAACGAATTCTCTTCCCCCTACGTATGCATAAACCGAAAAGATACTGTCTTTTCAAAGGCAAACCAGAAAATAGGAAAGGGTGACATATGGAGATCTATAAACTGAAAAAACAGAGGTCAAAAAAAAATCAAAACTAACTCTTGAAAATCTTTTTTGGGGGCGCTTTACTTTGAGTGACTTGTTTATTTCATCTTATTCTTTCCTAAACGATTAACCATGGAAATGTTCTTTTATTTGTTAGTTTTAGATGATGTTGTTGTATCTTATGAGGTTATCTTGGTTTTCTTTGATAGCCCTTCAGAACAAGTCTTTTAGGAATTCTCACCTTTACCTTACCGTTTCATTTTCTTTTCGTACTATCAAAAATCTATTTTATCACCTGTTTAAGTCAATTTATTTTCCGATACACGACTTTCTGTGTACCTCTCCTGCTCGTTTTGTTTGCAGTTGGAAACCTGTAAAAGGCAAATATGAAGTTTATCAAGGCTTTTTTGAATGGTGTCGATAATTTACAAAAAGAAAATAAAATCAAAATAGCAATGCGTAATGAAATATATATACATGTGTAAAAATCTCTATATATGAAATATACAAAAAAAAAAAAAATTTTTTTTTTTTTGGCGACTGCTTATGTCATATAATGCTTCAGGTAACGCCCATTGACAGGGGCATTGAGGATTTCACCATCCAGATTTTCCAGTAGGAAAGAATTTTTTCCTTCGAGAGCTGAGACTCTGAATGGCCCATACCAGAGGTGATCGAATTTACCATGCTTGGTTGTTTCTTCCCTCCTTGCATCCCACCTTAAAACTAAATCACCTGGGAGGAAATCTCTGTCCTTTGCCCTACAATCGAATAATGCCTTCATGTCGTCTTGATACTTCTACAACCTTTCATCTACTTCAACCCTGTGTTGTTGAACCTCGATTAGCTGGTTTATCCTCCTGGTGACATGATTAGGTTCTTCTTTCTGATCTTGCCACAATTTCATCACTGGGAGTGCTAAATTGATAGGTAACACCGCATTTGTCCCATATACCATCTGAAAAGGGGAAATGTCGATAGAATTTTTAGTGCCTATGCGATTCGCCCACAAGGTGTATTTTAAATGCACATGCCAAGACCTTTTGTTTTCATCCAACACTTTCTTAATTATATTGATCAGGCTCTTGTTAGACGACTCGGCCAATCCATTTCCTTGGGGGTAGTACGCTATAGAATGGCCAAGAACAATATTATACTTTTGGCAGAAGCTGATCATAGCCATATATTTGAAAGCCTGGGCATTATCTGTGACTATCTTTCAAAGGCAGCCAAATCTTGACAAAATGTTGTCTTCTAAGAAATCTATTACCACCGAGTCAGTTTCCCTTTTGGTTGGAATAGCTTCCACCCATTTAGTAAAGTAGTTTGTGGCAGTTAAGATCCACTTGTGTTGGGCGCTAGAATGTGGATTAATCTCGCCTATAAAATCTAGCCCCCATTGTTGAAAAGGGGATTCAGTTTTGACTGGAACCAAAGGTAGTGCTGGGAGTTTCTGTTTGCCTGCAAATAGTTGACAAGGATTACAAGCTCGAACCTTGGCGTTGACGTCAGAGAAACGTTTTGGCCAATAATACCCAGCTCTTGGAATTTTGTAAGTTGTGGCCCTCCAAGCGTGATGTCCTCCACACACTCCTTCGTGAAATTCACTTATAACCCTTTCTGTTTTCAATTCGACTAAGCAGATTAACAAGAAACCGAGTGGCTCTTTCCAATATAGTTGATTTTCGGCAATACAATACTTAACCGCATGAAGCTTTAAAGTCTTGGCTTTTGATGGCGATAGTTCACTCGGGCATTTTAGAGTCAGTAGGTAGAATACTATGTTTCTGTACCATTCTGATGATACGAACTTCTCCTTGATCTTAATTGCACTTGTTCATTCGTCAAGTTCGTTTATGTTCATGTCTTCCTCACCTTCCTGTAGGCAGTTTATATCCAGAGCTCTGAGATTTGATTCAGCCAAAAGTTTGGCCAGGCCTTCTCCCTTTATCAGTTTAGTAGGTTTGATTTCCAAGTCAAATTCTTGAATCTTGGCAAGCCATCGTCCTCTTTTCCCATCATTGTCTGGTTGTACCAAAATATCTTTCACAGAACTTGTAGGTACGTACGCGATTATCTTGGAGTGTAGTACATATGTTCTAAATGCCTTCGGTGCTTTTACCATGGCGTATGCTTGTTTTTCTATTATATCATATTTAAGCTCTGCGTCTCTGAGGTTCTTGCTGAAAAAGGCGATCGACTGTTTGAAACCCTCTTCGTTTTTTTGAAGGAGCACCGCAGCAATCATGTGTTCGGAGGTAAACGAGAAAATAAGAAAATCTTTTAGATAATCTGGACTTGCCAATGTAGGTGCCTCGGCTATGAATTTATTAATGTGTGCAAACGATGCTTTGGCCTCTGTTGTCCACTTCACTTCGTTTTTATTTTTCAGCATATCTGTGATCAATTTTACAATTTCAGCGAAATTTGGGATAAATCTTCATAAAAAAATTATTTTTCCTAAGAAAGATTGAATTTCTTTTACATTTCTAGGAAAGTTTATAGTGTCTATCGCTTCAACCCTCTTAGGATCAATCTTGACTCCATCCTTAGATACAATATGACCCAAAAGTTTACCTTTTTGCATGGCGAAGTGTGATTTCTTGGGATTTAAGGACAGACCAAACCTGTGGCATTTTTCAAAAGTTTGTTTAAGATGTACCAAATGCTCTTCGTCGGATTTGGAGAAAACTATTAAATCATCGAGATAGATGACAACGAACTTATCCCTCTCTCCGACGAAAGCGATGTCCATAGCGTGTTGTAATGCGGCTCCTTCATTCATCAAACCGAAAGGCATTTTATCATACATGAACGTACCCCAAGGGGTAGTAAAAGATGTTTTTTCTTTATCTTGTTCATTCATGGCAATTTGAATATATCCAAAGAAACCGTCAATCATAGACATTCTTTTCACCCCAACTACCCTTTCTAGCACGTGATCCATTTTAGGCAGCGGATAGTTGTCTTTAAGAGAGGACTTATCTAGATTTATGAAATCCATGCACAATCTAATTTCCCCACTCTTTTTTCTAACCAGGACCAGGTTTGCCACCTAGTCGGAATATCTCAGAGGTACTATAATTTTCTCCTCTAAAAGATTCTTCACTTCTCTCTCGACCAAAGGCAATAAAATGGGGTTGATCTGCCTAAGATTTTGTCTAAAGGGTTTGACCCCAGGCTTTAGAGGTATCTTGTGATCGATCACGGTAGTGTAGTATGTTCTTAACTCGTCATAAGACCAGGCGAAAACATCTTTAAATCGTCTGAGTAGGTCCTTATACTTTCCTTTTATTTCAGGGGGAAGGAGTTTAGATATTTTAACCATCCTGGACTCTTCTTTGGTTCCTATGTCACAGTCCTCGACCTCTTCTGGTTGGGGTTGTAAGGTGGATTTTACAGGTATGTCATTTTGATCAAACAGTCTTTCCAAAGGGATCAGTCCTTTCAGAATCTGGTTATTTTTTAGGACCAGCATGCGATGATTTGTGATTTTGTCTTGGAAAGCTTGAGGGTCCTCCCCTTCTTGCATGATCCATATTTGTTCATTCTGATTTTCTTGATCTGCGTGAGTTTCGGAAAATTCACCTACTGCTTCAAGAAACTTCTTAATTTGTTCATCATCCTCAAAAACCTACAAGTGTTGGATATTATCCGGGATAGATGGTCTGTGTCTTATCTCTATGTGATACTTCAATTTAAAGGTTGTAGGAGGAGTGAAAGTTGAAGTTGCTTTAGCTAATGCATCAGCCTGTAAGTTTTTTGTGCGTGGGATGAAGTGGACATTCACAGACGAG
>JASDQU010103848.1:60817-96013 GCA_032191745.1 Picea mariana
GATATTTATGGTTTGGCTTTCGGCGAACTCTAATCTAACCTGTAGCTGCTCAATCAAGTCTTTTTGCTGGCCACCTATATCTAACTAGTCTGAGCTACTAGCTCTACTTGTTCGAGCTTAGCTTTGAGCAGCTCAATTTCCTTTTTGTCGGCCATTCTTGCTTGTTCTATTCCTGCGCTTGCCTGGTCCTTGGCAGCTTCCTCTGTTGTGGCTAACTTAGATTCTAGGGTTTTGATGAGGCGATTTTTTCACTTTAGCTGATTTTTCAAAACCCCGACCGAAAACTGGTTTGTCGTAGCATACGCCCCTAATGTCCCGGCTATTTCTGTAGCAAACTCTTCTTTCTTCTTATCTTTCCCATCGATCAACACCTTGAACTTCTTGGTCGTTGATCCCTCTTCTTGATAGAATTCTCTTTTTACCACATCTTTTCTCTTTTTATCAAAAAAGAACTCATTAGGAGGGAGCTCTTCCATCCTTATAGGTCTTAATTCTTCATTGAAAATCCACCCTGTGTCTATGTTCCCTTGAGTTGATTGTAAGGGAGTAATGAAGATGGGATCTCTTATTTTCTTAGCTGACTGGCCTGGAGTGGTAACTGGAGTCTACTCTTTCGACGGATCGGGAGTTTTTATTTCTTTTTTCTGACTCTTAGTTTGCTCCTCCCCGTCCTGGTGTTCTTCTTTTCTAGGTGATGAATCTTTTGAGCCTTCGGCTCCTTTTTGCTGCACCTCTACTGTTATTGGATTTTCACCTCGCAATACTGGGGGAAGACAACTCCGTCGATGTTCTTGGAATTTTAAAACATCAACCCTTTCTTCAGGAGCTAGGGCTTGTATCCGAGCCAAAACCTCGGCATAAGATCTCGTGCCTCAAAAAATGTCATCCGAGGGTGAATTTTTGTGCTCAAACCTTTTAAGCCCGCAATTGGCTAAGTGGTTACTTACGACCCTATGTGGATCGTGCTTCTTGAATTCAACATGAACCAATTTCAGGTCTTCCAGGGTTGTTGCTTCTGCTTTAGCATGCCTGAAATCTAACAAAGAATAGGAATGTAGATGAATAGGAAAAGGTGGCCATACCTTTTTGGAATATCCCTTAAGCTCCTTGCTTATGCCACCGATTATGGTTTGTCTAGCAATCTCACGACAAGCCAGCCTATCGGGTATGAATAATGGTAAGGCATTCGAAGGAACAGAAGCACCGAAAACCCTGAGATATGAAAATTCTGCTTCCACGTACCAGTCGGCTATACTGGTCAGATTTACCGCAATACTGTCTGAGATCCTGGGTGGAAGGTGGCCAAAGATAGTGACATGGAGCGGTACCATCACCCAGTTAAAGATTTCATACACAAAATCTGAGGCTTTGTCTTCCCACAGATTTGAATGGTAGACGTGGATGGGCTCAGCCTCCGATGGAGTCCAGCTCCAACTCATCAAGGGAAAAGGTGTCAGAAAACACACGGCGTCCATGATATACGCAGACATAAAGAATGAAGCAATATTTTCTCTCTCCTTCTGCTCTCGATACTTTGTAACTCGACTGGTCAAACTATCAGATAGTAGTTTATCCCAGTCGAAGGAATAGCCTTCGGCGACCGAATGAATTAGAGGCACCCACTGAAGGAAAAAATGTGTGGTGTCCTCTCTTCCATATAACCTGCAGGTCATCATAGCAATATATTTGAACTGTGGTTCCAGAGAGGCTATTGAATATATACCGTTACTGTCCGCCCTGAACTTCGCAGGGTGTGAAACCCAATCTTTGATTAAACTAGACATAGTCTTGTCGTACTGCACACATTCCTTCTCTTTGAAATTCTCCAGGAATTCAGCATTGTAAACGAAGTCCGACACAGCTGGCAACTTGTACATGGCTTGCAATTGTTCGGGTCTGGAAGTCCCAATGGTGACCCTCTGTTCGTTGATGATGGTTCTGGTTGGTATATCTACATGGTCTAATGCCTACCAAATCATATCGTAGTAAGGGAGCAGACGTGGCCTAGCCGCTACTTTATGCATTTTAGCCTAGACGACGATCTTATACCTGGTGATCGGGTCGTCTTTTTCATTTCCGCTGGAATCATCCGAAACATCTACCAAATCGGACTGTAGAACCTCAAAAATATATGACCAGGTCTCGACAGAGTCGACACTTCGAGGTGAAGTATCAGAAACGTTGCTTCTGAACCTTGTCCTGAAACCTCAATAGTGGCTTTAGATTCTTTTCGCGGGGCCATGGCGGGGGATTCTACTTTAGCTCTCCTGTGATAACAATATGTATACATACATAAATTAGTTCACTCTAGAAAGGTTTGCTCTGCGTAGAATAAAAATGAAACTTGTGACAACAAATAAAAGATCCATGCCTTCAACCATTTAAAACTAGGTCGTCCTTAGGAACAGAACGGTCAAATCGTTCTTAAGTTTAGCAATAAAAACCAAATCCTTACCCGTCGATTCACCTCCTTTCCAATTAATGTCTTAGATTTTGATAGTTCGTAATGCAAGTTGGCGCAGGGAAAGTTTTAAATTGCCTTGTAAACTGTGCATATTAATTTTTGTATTAGAACACTGGCAATGCTGTCTTAACTTAATTAATCGGGTCTTTTTGAATGTTAATTAATCTTTCGGCACTCGCCTTATCGGGAGTTTTCTCTTTAACCATTTGAACCTCTAAGACCTGAGATTGCAATGATTAGCTTTGGTTAATAAAAAACGTAACCACGATTAGGCGTTTAATTAATTATGTGGTTACTTCTATCGCGACTTCGCGACTTGGAGCTTCAAAGGTATAGCTTCTGGGAGGCTCGTATGCCGAATTGCGATATCGCGATGATATGATTTAATTAAATTGGAGGATAAAACCAGATTAAGTGTTTAATTAATTATGTTTCTATCTATATCGCGACTCGGGGTTTCGAAGGTATAACTTTTGAGGGAAAACACGCCGAGTTACGAAATCCCGACAGGGCTTAACTGCGGCTAAACTTTTTACCTTTAACATTAACCTGGATTACTTTAACAAGAATCTCGCGGTTTCGGCTATCGGGGTTATGACAGTAATACTTTTGGAGCTAGCAAACGTCGAGACACGAAATCCCGATGATGCTCAACTGCAGTTTAGAGTATCTTTACTCTCGGTAAGGACCTGGGTAAACTTTTTAAAACTAGTTCGTCGTTTCGCCTCTCGGGACTTGTAAACTATGTGATCTATAACTCCCGACATGCGACATCCCGAGGTTCATAAGTAGAGACTCATTTAAACGATTAAAAATAAATCTTGCTTTAAGAGTATGATAACCGTCGCTGCTTGTGCGATGAGACTTCTGAGTTTTTTTGGGAAAAATATGAAGACCGACTTTCGATTTCAAACATTAAGATATGAAATTTTAAACAGGCTAAAAAACAGAGGTGGCTTCAACACCTAGAATCCCAGAATGTGGGTGGTTCCCACTAGCCATCACCATAACACGTCCCCCATACTCCTCCTCATCGTGTCCTAGTTGTATTGAGAAGCTTAATACAGATCTACGAAGGTATGTATCAATGCCCTTTTGACAATTGCTAAACTGCCAACAACATGCCTAGAAAGATCTTTAAAATATGACTATATGGTATAATACAAATTCTTTCTCAATGCTAATAGTTGATCTTAGGTCCTCGGTACGAAATTTTTTTAAAAATCTTGTGCAGACCCCATCAGACTTGCGATGCCATTTTCCATTATTTTTCTACAAACATACGTCAATCTTCGACCAATGTAGGTCCCTCTTTCAACCAATGTATATGATGTTTCAACATACGCATGTCGTTCTTGCGATGTACGAATCGAGGTATAAGGACAAGTACGTCGATCTTTCGACCAATATTAGTCTATCATTAGACGGACTTTTGTTTCTTTTTATACGCTCTTTTGACAAATTTATGTCGACAGATCGACACATGAGACGTCGAACTATCGACCCATGTACGTCGATAGTTCAACCAAATTTAGTGAATCATTAAACGAACTTTTTTTTCTCTTTACACACTCTTTCGACGAACATACATCGCACATTGACCAAGATACATCGAAAGATCGACCCATGTACGTCACTCTTTTGACCACTCTTTGTCAATCAATAGACGAACTTTTGTCACTATTTACACGCACTTTCGACAAACATATGTCGATAGAGAGACAAACATAAGTCAAACGATCGACCAACTTACATCAAATGATCGACAAACATACATTGAACGATCGACAACCATATGTTTCTGTTTTGACTAATGTTTGTTGGTCAATAGACGAACTTTTGTGGCTATTTACACACAAATTGTGTCGATAATTCAACTAAATGTCTCATTCTAAATGGTGTCGAAAGACTGGCGATCACATGTTCGTCGATAGTGCGACATATTTCTAATGAAAAACTCAGGTTGATGCATTTGTTGGAAGCTCAACGTTTTTGTGACGCAAATACGTCAATAAATTGTCAGAAAATGGGTCCAATGTACTAGTGTAGATTCAAAGGTACTTAAGCCTCTTTTTCCTATAGATCACAAAGCCACGCAAATGAGAATAAAGCTTTGGGATATCCACCCCGTGGATATGATTGAATTGCACCAGAAAACAAGTGATATTTTATATAAAGAGGTCTTGTAATCATCTGTCAGTGAGAGGAAGATGCAAAATATGGTAATCAAAATAGTGAAGCAATTGAGGTAGGAGAGGGTGGCCACTAAAGCCAATAGAATTCAGATTAATGAGTTTGAGAGGAAGATTATTTACCTAGGAGAAGATCCAAGAAATATGACTATTGTAGGAAACCTAATCAAAGAGAATGATAATGAGATTAAGATCCTTAAGAAAAAGCTAAATTTTCCTAATGTAAAACATGCTCAGACCCCAGAGCCACGGGATAGTCATGAGGAAAAGGAGCAGCTTCACCAACAACTATTAGAAAGTAGAAAGATAATAGAAAGCCTACAAGCTAAAATTGAAACCTTGAAAGACCAGCAAACTCATCGATTGCAGGCAACCAAGTTAGCTACAATGCAAACTGCTCCGATAGACCTCACAGAGGGATTATCAAAAGTCATGGTTGATTTGAGTGTGAAGGAGATCGAGGTGGAAACTGTGACAAACCAACTCAAACAAAGATATGCCAAGGTAGCATAACTAGAGCATCATGTGAAGAGCAGAGAATTATGTTTGGCACAAATAAAGTTGTTAAAGAGGAATCTTAGAAGGAAGGAAATAAAATGAAGGAAAAGGTGACAGGGAGACCAGCCATGAAAGGAGATAAACATATAATTTGGGACGATATAGCTAACACATTTTTTAAGAGTCGGTCTTATTTTACTCTGTTGCAGGATGAGCTTGATCTAAGCATCGTAGTCTTGAAAGACATAAAAGGAACAACAAATGAGTTGGGGAACAAACTTGATTTGGCCACTGATATAATAATGTTATTGAAAAATAAATAAAGAGGAGTTGAATGATTTGCATGTCAATGGATGCTAAAAGATTCATTACAAAAAGGATATTGTTGCAAAATGTGGAAACTAAGTGCCATGAACTTATAAGGGAAATCTCTACTTTTAAGAATATTTTTAGTGATGTCATCAAGCATGGATTACCATCATTCTAGAATGTAAATGGGGATTTGTATCCAATGGAAAATTATCAGAAGCTATTAGAAGACAGGATGAATAGTGACAACAAGTTCAAAAATATTGATGGCACTTTGAAGGGGAAAGATGTAGTAGAATTGTTGGCAGAGGATTTTGAGTTGTTGCACAATCTGAAAATGATTTTAAGGAAATAACCTCCTCCAGTTTATGAACATTACACTAACTTTGATGATGTGGTAAGAAACTTTAATGATCATAATTATTCGATGGGGAAATATTGGAAAAGAATGTGTCAATTTCCTAAATTACAATTGGGAAGACAAGGTGAATCGAGTGGGACCTGCCTAGCTCCCTAAGGGAGATTTTACTAAGTAATTTTTCAAGTACATTAATTTTTACCCAGGTAAAAAACTTTCAATATTAAATAAGAAGTAACATGTTTCAAGAAGTTGTTTTGCATACAATTGTATATAAAAAGGAGAAACAAGGGGCATTATTGATGGGTCAACAATTTTGGGAATCAGAGTGTAATTTGTTCTCAAGTTTTCTAGATCAACAGAACTCATAGAGGAAGAGACAGTTTGTGAGAAGTGGACAGAGGGCATGTAGATATTCATTCACCATGTTCGTATTAGTCTGTATTTTTGTATTGTACTCCATTGTATTCTCTATGTAAATTCATACCTATTCTTCAGACATCGTAGATCTGATTTGCTCATTAATATAAGCCTTAGGCAGGAATTGGCATCATATTCATTGTGAATGTATGGTGTTTTTCATGTGATTGGAATTAACTTCATAATAATGACCAATTTATTTCCATTGTATGTGTGATATGACTGAATGAATGAAAAATATTATGATATAGTTGAATGTATTAAGCATGAAGTTGTCTTAAGTGTTTTATGAAGCTGTAATAGGAATAACTTGTATGTTTTATTGTATTGTTCTTATGAATCCATCCATCCATCCCCTTTAAATTTCATATGTATGATACATATGGGAATTGCAGGTGTGTTAATACTTGGGCATGCATTTTCATCATGCCTAGGTTTCATTCATTTTTAAGCATTTTTCCCTTTATGCATTTGTTTTGCATTTACAAAACAGTTTTTAACCTTTATGCACAATAGAGGGTTTTTGGTTTCAAAATGGAAAAAATATATATATATATATATATTACCCGACTTTTATCACTCAATTTGGAGTTCATATGATTCATAGATGTGCATTTTATAGTAATCTAGTTTTACCCTCCATTTTACAAAAGGTCTTGAATTTGGTTTCCAAGTAGAAGTTTTTGTTCATTTGAAAATGCACTCCAGATGATATAAATAGATTTATAATGTTATTTAATTCACCCCAAAACTTATATCAAAAAATTTAGAGCTATATAGAAGCATGGGCGTGCATCTCCATTAGGGCACTTTCTACTGATTTGGTCTCTCCATTGATAAGGTAGATGTTGTCTCTTTTACACAGCAGCCACTTTTATGTTCACAAACATAACACTAAATATCTAGACAAGTGTAAAATAATCTAAAATTCTCTCAAAAACTTGAATCACTCAAATTGCAGGTGTTTTAATACATAGGCGTGCATGTTTCATCATGCCCCGGTTTCATGCATTTTTAAGCATTTTTTCCTTTATGCTTTTCTTTTGCATTTACAACAAATTTATGTCTTTAGAAAAATTATGCACATATGAATGGTGTTTATAGGAATATGAATGAAAATGGATGTTGATCCATTGCATGAGATGGATGTTGACACCATAACTTCAACCAACCTCTATTTAATGATTATTATTTTTTATCTTTAACATTCATTTTAATATCTCATGCTTCCCATATTATAAGGTAAAAATTTAATATGACGTGTTCCTTATATTGTGGCAAGGTGATCGTGGGAAGGCACTAGCCTCGGAGCACGTAAATGACTAATGATATCCATATCCATTTAAAGTAAATTTTATTGTTGTTTTTATAATTGAATTAACTTGTATTTTTGTTAATATATGTAGTTGTTGACACCTGATGTACTTGATAATGTGGACAACGGTATCGATATGTTTGAATTGGACCTGATTGAGACAATTAAAAGAACTATAAGAAAAATAAACACTGAACTTAGTGAATTTTGTACGTGTGAACCAACGAAGGAGAATGCACAAAGATGCAGAGTTTTGATGGAGGAAATGAAACGATCTACAGTAAGCGCCATATTTTAAAAAGTTTATTTATCGCATATGTCCATTTATGAATTTTTCTTTTCTATTGTTATATGATCTGAATAAAATACGTTTTCTTTTTATAGGATTTGTTCAGAAAACTTCAGCAGCTTGCTCCTGAGGATGGTGTTGGTAGCAGAAATGCTCAAACACCACAATGTCCTACCACGAGCCACATACTCATGAGGCTCTTTGTCTCTCTGCCTATGGCTGACAGCCCCGTGATTGAGATAACTAAACCTTCTAGGGCCCATGACACACCCTCAACGCAGTGCACGCAAGACTAAGCACTTGGTAGTAGAGATGAGGCAATTAGTGATTCTACAATTTGATTTCATGTATCATCGCATGTTACCAACAAGGGAACACTACCAGTTACCTTTTTGGTGGACAATAACATCGTTCCGATCAAGATACAAAAACTCCTAGGTATTTATTGATGTCTTAATTATTTCTTATTATCTAATTGAAACTTATTTCTCTATGATTATTTGAAATTAATGATTATATTGTTCTGCAGGAAACAACACCTTTTTTAAACATATGAATGACAAGGCCTTAGATATTTTTGGGCCCACCATGCACACATGGTGGAATGCTCAAAATATTAGTTTGAAAAATGATCTTATTGACCACGTGTTCGGCCTGTTTGGTGATTCTTTCAATAAAATTGGAGTCACCTCATTGGCCGATACATATTTGAAATATGTGAGGGACCAATATAGGGTTCATTTGCAAACAAACACTAGGTATGAGCATCCTCTGATGATTCTCGAGATTGACTGGAAGAATATATTGGAGAATGCAAAGGAGAAGACAATGAGAAAAGAAGGAAAGACGCCACCTGGACGAGGAAGGTATATCATATTTTGAATTTAATATGTTGAATTTTCATTAGTTCTATATAAAAATTGTGTTATACAACCTATTGGAAACTTTTTCTAGGCTCCCGGACACGTCAAACGAAACTAAGGCAAGACTATAAAAACACAGGAAACATAAACGTGGTCAGGGTGGTTACATGAAACTAAAATCATAAATTATAAATACCAAATAATTAAACCATATCATTCCTATCATCATCCAACTTTTATTTAATTGCATCCAACAATTCAAATTTGATATCTTGTGCAATGCAAGGGGCTTAGTTCAAAACTGTTACCACAAAAAAAGACCTCTAACTCGGTTTCAAGTGTGGCTTTCAAGTCATTGTTGAATGTTGAAAAATCATGGGGAAAACACAACATTCCCCTTCAAACGACATTGTAAGTAAAATCAATGGAATTTAATTTTTGATTACTTGTAAAATATTCATGATTGATTTCACCCATAAATGAATGTGTCTTTATGTTTTAAGCAAGAGAGGAACAACAATAATGAGGCCAGAAGTGGACCTCATCCCCATGACAGTGGAGTGCATTCTGATGATGGTGGTGTACATCCCAACCATGACGGTGGAGTGCATCCCGATGATGGCCGTGTGCAACCTGGCCATGATGGTATTATGGCTATAAAATCAGAAGTATGGATTAATACAATTATTAATATTTCCTTGCAGATGGTGTACTTATAACTTTTCTTTTTTCGATGGCAGAGAATGTAGATGAGAATGCTTGGAGAGAGAAGGAACACATAGCAACCAAACTAGTGGTGTCAACTAATCAACCTGGTAAAGAACATTGTAATGATATTTTCATTAATGAACTACTTTTGTGAATAATAACTAACCATATCAATTTAACACTTTTTGTTATTGTAGTGAAGGTCTCTCAGCAATGGCCTACATGTCGTGGTGAGTACCTGACTAGATGTACAAAGCGTCAAAGAATGCATATCGAAATAACACCAAGAGAGGGCCCAACAACTGAAGAGGATCTAGGCATGGATGAGCCAATCAACAGATTTATAAAAACTAAAAAATAGAAAAAGAAGTGATTATATATATTATGAGAAACATGTATAATGGAAACATATTTTGAAAGGTCAAACTATTATCTACAAGTTAATAGATGATTTTCATTTATTATGGAAAATAAAAAATTTATATTCTAATATTCCATCATATGATAGATATACGAAGCTTGATATAGCTTCCAGAAAAATGGTTAAATCTTGAAGAAAAAATGTCTGGAACTAGACAAGTTCATACCTTGTTAGGAAATTTTGTCAAATGTATTTTGTTCTATACTTTGTTCTATATATGCTTGTACTATGTTCTATACTTCGTTATATACATGTTTGTACTTTGTTCTGTACTATGTTCTATACATGCCTATACTATGTTCTATAAGGGAAATGCAAACAATGATTGGGTTTTAAAAACAAATATTTATTTATTGGGTATTTCATCATCACTTTTCCTTCTTGGCTTCATGGTTCATCATTATAATGGCGTACAAAGAATTTACGGAATAAATAATGACATTTTTATGGAATAAAGAATGACATATTAGGATGTTTATGGAATAAAGCATAACATTTGTTTTCTTTGATGGAAATATGGTATAGATGATCTTTTTTAGCAGAGGTATGTCTTTAGAAAAATTATGCACATATTAATGGTGTTTGTATGAAGATGAATGAAAATGGATGTTGACACCATAACTTCAATCATGAAGTAGAACAAAGAAAGATGCACATTTTTTATGGAAGATATACAATGATATGGGGTACAAGTGTCATCTTTAAAAAAGGTTGTTTATCACATATATAGTATTTCTTGCTACCTTCTTATGGATGAATGTTATATTTTTTGTATGTATGAAACCACAAATATGCACACACACACTCTTTCTTTCATTTACCTTTAAATTTTGTTTTGCTACTTTCTATGCATGAATCGTACTATTCTATTTTCATTTAATTTCCAATAGATCGATTAGGTATGAGGAATTGAGAGTGATGTGGGTGGAGGGGCACAAATGTGATTCCATCTTCACATGGTTGTCCATGTTCAGTAGAGAATAAATTATTCTCAAAACCAAGAGAAGCTCATCCAGGTATTCCATTTTTCACCATACATGGAACATTGCCAGTTACTTCACCCCAAATCCTGGATCACTAAATTTGGAACTATATAGAAGCATGGACATGCATTTCCATTAGGTCACTTTCTATTGTTTTGGTCTCTCAATTTACAAGGCATAATTTGTCTTTTTTACACAACAACCATTTTTATGTTTGCAAATGAAAAACTAAATATGTATACAAGTGTAAAATTATCTAAGATACCCTCAGAAACTTGAATCACTCAAATTGCAGGTGTGTAAAGACCTGGGCATGCATTTTTGTGAATCCCAGCGATCATTTCTACACAAATGAAAAAATTACAGTTTAAAAGCAAAACAAGTATTTCTTTCATTCAAGTATAATATTTTAGTCTTTCTAAAGTCTCGTACATTTTGATATGTTTTTTTATTTATTTAATTATTATTTATTCATATAACCTTGTATTAACTGATGATTTATGCAAGTCTTTGCAATGGAAATGTAACTAACAAATAGCCTATGTGTGATGTGGTTGTACAAGCTCATGCCTCATCGAGCTCATGGACACAAGTAATTAGTACTCATTTTTCCACTTTAGTTAGCGCGTGTGCACAATTGTCAAAGATTCATGTATATTTCAACCCTTTACTAAATTCTAGGCACAAATCACCCTAGTATACATATTTTAGGGATTACAACAACTCTGTGGTCCTATAACTTGTAAATTACCAACACCATACATGTATTTTTCTTCCTAGGGCGTGCATTTTTCATCATGCTCTATTTTCATGCATTTTTATGCATTTGTTTTTGCATTTACAAGGCAACTTTTAGCCTTTATGCACACTAGAGGGTTTTAGGTTTCAAAATGCACATCTAAAGTATGAATAGATATAAAATCATAAAATATAAACTCCACAATTTGAACCACTCAATTTGGAGGTCATATGAATCTTAGGCATTCATTTTACAGTAAGGTTGTTTTACCCTCCATTTTACAAAAGGTATTGAATCTTGGTTCAAGGTAGAAGTTGTTAGTCTTTTTAAAATGCACTTCAGATGAAATACATAGATTTGGTGTGTTATCAACTTCACCCCAAAATCTTAGATCACTAAATTTGGAGCTATATAGAAACATGGGTGTGCATTTCCATTAGGTCACTTTCTACTATTTTGGTCTCTCAATTTACAAGGTAGACTTTGCCTCTTTTCATAGTAGCCACTTTTATGTTTGCAAATGAAAATAAAAATATGTAGACATGTGTAAAATTATCGAAAACACCCTCAAAAACTTGAATCACTCAAATTGCAGGTGTGTAAATACATGTGCATTCATTTTGTGAAGCCCAACATGCATTTCTACATAAATGCAAAAATTATAGTTTAAAAGCAAAACAAGTATTATGTTCATTCAAGTATTCCATTTTAGTATGTCTAGAGTCACATACATGTTTATATGTCTATTTATTTATTTAATTATTATTCAGTCATATAACGTTGCATTCTATGATGATTTCTACAGGCCTTCGCAATGAAAATGCAACTAACAACTAGCCTATGTGATGTCGTTGTACAAGCTCATGCCTCATCGAGTTCATGGATACATGTAGTTAGTACTCATTTTACCACTATAGTTATTGTGTGTGCACAATTTCCAAAGATTCATGTATATTTCAACCCTTTACTAAATTCTTGGCACAAATCGCCCTAGTATATAGTCTTTAGGGTTTAAAACAAATCCATAGTCTCATAACTTGTAAATTGTAAATTACCAACACCATACATTGATTTGTCTTCATAAGGAGTGCATTTTTCATCATACCTTGTTTTCATACATTTTGTTTTCATTTACAAGGCATTTTTTATCCTTTACGCACACTAGAGACTTTTAAGTTTCAAAATGCACAACTAAAGTATGAATAGATGTAAAATGATAAAATCTAAACTCCACAATTTGAAAAATCCAAAAGGTCTTGAATCTTGGTTCAAAGTAGAAGTGCTTAGTATTTTTAAAATGCACTACAAATGAAATATATAGATTTGGAATGTTATTAAATTGATCTCAAATCTTATATCACTAAATTTGGAGCTATCTGGAAGCATGATCATGCATTTCCAATGGGTCACTTTCTATTGTTTTGGTCTCTCAATTTACAAGGTAGACTTTGTCTCTTTTACACAGCATCCACTTTTATGTTTGCAAATAAAAATATAAATATGTAGACAAGTGTAAAATTATATAAGACACCCTCAGAAACTTAAATCACTCAAATTTTAGGTGTGTACAGACATGGGTGTGCATTTTCATCATTCCCTAGTTTCATGCATTTTTAAGCATTTTTCCCTTTATGGCTTTTTTTGCATTTACAAAAGAGTTTTTAACCTTAATGCATAGTAGAGGGTTTTTGGTTTGAAAATGCATAACTAAAGGTATGAATAGATGTAAAATGATAAAATACAAACTCCACAACTTTTATCACTCAATTTGGAGTTCATATGAGTCCTATGCGTGCATTTTATAGTAATCTAGTTTTACCCTCCATTTTACAAAAGATCTAGAATTTGGGTTCCAGCTAGAAGTCCTTTTTCATTTGAAAATGCACTCTGGATGATATAGATAGATTCAAAATGTTATTAACTTCACCCCACAAACTTAGATAACTAAATTTGGAGCTATATAGAACATGGGTATGCATTTCTATTAGGTCACTTTCTACTGTTTTGGTCTCTTAGTTTACGTGGTAGATTTTGCCTCTTTTACACGGCAACCACTTGTATGTTCGCAAACACAAAAAAAAATATGTAGGAAAGTGTAAAATGATCTAAGACACCCTCAGAAACTTGAATCACTCAAATTGTGGGTGTGTTAAGACCTGGGCTTGAATTTTTCATCATGCCCTCATTTCATGCAATTTTTAAGCATTTTTCCCTCTGTGCATATTTTTTTTGCATTTGCAAGGGAGTTTTTAACCTTTATGCAGAGTAGAGAGTGATTGGTTTGAAAATGCACAAGTAAAGGTATGAATAGATGTAAAATGATAAAATACAAACTCCACAAATTTAATCACTCAATTTGGAGATCATATGAGTCATAAGCATGCATTTTATAGTAACACAATTTTACCCTCCATTTTACAAAAAGTCTTCAATTTTCATTCCCGGTAGAAGCCCTTTTTCATTTTAAAATGAACTCAAGATGATATAGATAGATTTAGAATGTTATGAACTTCACCCCAAAACTTATATCACTAAATTTGGAGCTACATAGAAGCATGGGCGAGTTTTTCCATTCGGGCACTTTCTACTGTCTTTGATCTCTAGATTTACAAGGTTTATTTATTTAATCATTATTCAATCATATAAACCTTTATTTTGTGATGATTTATGCAGGTATTCGCAATGGACATGAAACTAACAACTAGAATATATGTGATGTGGTTGTACAAACTCCTGCCTCATTGAACTCATGGACACAGGTAGTTAGTACTCATTTTTCCATTTTAGTTGGTGTGTGTGTGCACAGTTACCAAATATCCATGTGTATTTCAACTCTTTACTAAATTGTGGGCACAAATCACCCTAGTATCCATTCTTTAGGTTTTACAACAAATCCATGGTCCTGTAACTTGTAAATTAAAAACACCATACATGATTTTTTCTTCCTAGGGTGTGTGTTTCTTAGCATGCCATGTTTACATGCATTTTATGCATTTTTTTTGCATTTACAAGGCAAATTTTAGCATTTATGCACAACAAAGGGTTTTTTGTTTCAAAATGCACAAATAAAGTATGAATAGATATAAAATGATAAAATTCAAACTCCACAGTTTGAACCACTTAATTTTGAGGGCATATGAGTCTTAGGCATGCATTTTACAATAAGACGGTTTTACCCTCCATTTTGCAAAAAGCCTAGAATATTTGTTCAAGGTAGACGTCCTTAGTCATTTTAAAATTCACTTTGTATAATATATATATATAATGTTATTAACTTCGCCCCGAAACTTAGATAACTAAATTTGGAGCTATATAGAAGCATGGGCGTGCATTTCCATTAGTCACTTTCTATTTTTTGGGTTTCTCACTTTACAAGGTAGAATTTGCCCTCTTATACAACATCCACTTTTATGTTTGCAAATGAAAATATAAATATGTAGATAGGTGTAAAATTATCGAAGACACCCTCAGAAACTTGAAACACTCAAATTGTAGTGTGTTAAGACTTGGGCGTGCATTTTAGTGAAGCCTGGTGTGCATTTCTGCACAAGGGCGTAAATTACAGTTTAAAATAAAAAAAAATGCATTTCTTAAGTGTGACTATGCATTTTTAGATGTGGAGGCTCTAACAAGTTTGGATTAGGGTTTTATGCTACAATAGAAACCCTAATATTAATCGTATACATCATTATATATCGATAACTTTGTCATCTACATCTAGCTCAACCTCTTCGACTTCTTAATCTAACACATCTATCTGCTTCCTATGTCCAATGCAATTTGAATTTGTTTTTGAATTTATTATACCGACATCAGACATCTGACACCCAGTTCTTCATCAAAGGCGCAACGATATTCCAACAAATGATTTAAACTCGTTCATACCATTTCTGATAGGACTTGGAGCTCTCATGTGTCACCACTCCGACGGAAAATGTCGACCAGGGCATCCCACATCTGATGAATCTATCACACCATATCGTAGTATCATCAATGGACTACACCCTCTAGAGCATCGCCACATCGACGTAGGCCACCGACCATAAAGTCACAATTTCCATGGCGTCTGCATCGGCTTTCCGAAGGTACTTAAGCACACCTATGTTGCAATAATGACCATCGTTGTCATTAAAACGATGATGAATTGGTTGATGATGGATTCTTGAAAAATGCCACGTGGAAGACGAGTGTGTCGCATTACCGACAGTGTTGTGTTGGTTGTAATTGCGACGATTGTGTGCGATGAACATTTGTTTCATAAAATATCTCCACAACTACCACATGGTAGTTTATTACATCGTATGTCTGAAATAATATTAGTGTCATCGAGAGTGGGACAAAAGGGGTTCAACTAATAGTTGGAATTGGATTTGTCGAAATCTAGACGAGAGTCCATCGTATGGGTGTTGGAATGGCATCAGAAAATGATCCATATGTATTAGTGAGGGGGATTTGCTGAAAAAATATAGATGATAGACAATGTTATACTGGTCTAGGGAAGAATTCATTCGAGAAGGGAGTGTGGAGACAAAGCCATGATCATCAAAATAGATATGGAAAATGACTTTGACATAGTAAGGCATTGTTTCCTTCTAGTGGTCCTAACCAGATTTGGTTTTGGGGTTGAAACTCGTTCCTGGATTTCATCCTGCATCGACAAACCCTATATGGCACCCTTAGTTAATGGTAGACCCACTCAATTTTTCAAAATCTCCCATGGGTTGAGGCAGGGTTTCCCCCTACCCCCTCTTCTCTATATTTCGGTGGCGGAAGCTCTTGGAAAACAGCTGGAAAAGGATTATAAAATCAATTCCAAGGATAAAGATAACCCAAGGTACCAAAAGGATAAACCACTTGCATTTCGTTGATGACAGCCTCTTAATAGGAGGAGCCTCCAAAATCATTGCAAATAGGTTCAAAGAAGTTCTGAATGACTTTATGCAAGCCTCAAGAGGGACGATTAATAACCTTAAAAGTCAAATCTATGCTTGGAACACCTCCTCTAGGGTATCCTCTTCTATAACCAAAATCTTTCAATTTCCTTTAATAGAGAAATGGTAAACCTTCAAATATATGGGCATCCCCATCTGCCTCAATATCTCTCTATCTCAGCTTGGACACAAATTCTGGATAAAATTAAAACCAAATTCACTTAGTTAGGTTCCATCTAGCTCAATCCAACTGGTAGAGTGATCCTTATAAAATATGTCCTCTCAGCCTTACCCGTCTTCCAATTATCTTCCCTTTTTTCCCTTACCTATATCAAACTCTTTGTTGCTCAAGAATTGTGACACTTTCTTTGGGAAGGAGGAAAGACTGACAACAAAATACTTCCCTTGGTCAATTAGAACATTTTCAAAGCACCCAAAGCTCGGGGTAGACTAGTTACCAGAGATCCATCTCTTTGTAATATGGCCATTGGTTCCAAGATCCTCTAGAGATTAGTATCTGGAAAAATGGAATGGTGGAAAAGAGTTCTTCTCCATAAATATTTAGGGGGTGACAGACTTCAATGCTTAGACGTCCCCATTCACGTTCAGAGTGGCTCCCTAATTTGGAGACTCCTCAAAGCCTCTCTCCCTCTCTTGCAAAGTCAGATTACTTGGATTCAAGGCAATGGCCAAAAGATCTCCATCTGGGTGGACAACATTTTGGGAAACCCTCCTTTTGGCAAGATGCCCAACTCCACCCTCTCTTCTCCTAGTTTTAATCCTAGGAAATCTCAACCCTCTTTGACATTTCGAGGTGGAATAGTATATCAGGTTGTTGGTCAGGGTGGCATATCAATGATCTCCCATCTAATCTGTAGACCTCATCCCAATTGTTATTTAAGCAGTTAAAATGATTTCCCCCCCTACACAAGAATTTCAGAGACTCTCGGGGCTAGGGAAATGGTATTTTCACAATCAAGCAAGGATATGCCCCCCTTCTATCCATAGTTGTCCTTCCTTCTAAAGTGACTTTATGGAAAAACGTTTGGAATACAGACAACCTCCCTAAAATAATTTTCTTTTGTTGGTTGTTGGCTCAAGATAAACTCCTATCATGTGAAAATCTGCTTAAGCGAGGCTCCAATGGCCCATTTAGGTGCACTCTTTGCTGTGTTTCTCTTGAATAATCTTAACACCTCTTTTTGGAATGCCCTTTTTTCCAGGAAAGTTTGGTTATCAGCTCTCCAAGGATTGCACTCAAGAATTAGATGGTCAACGAATCCTAGCAAACTCTTCAACATGTAGTAAGTGCCCTACAGAGGATCTCCATTAAATAAGACATTATTAAAAGCATCATTTATGTCCCTTCCAAATTTATGTGTCGAAAGATTTGGCTAGCACGAAACAAAGCCATTTTCTCAGAAGAAAAAAATATCCCCAAATCGATGGCATCAAAGGCCCTTGGTCTCCTTAAAAAACACTTTAATTCAAAATTTAAAATGATGCCCCTGCTTCAGTATCTGCAACCTGAGGAATATTCATGGCTATAATGTATTGCTCTCCGGAACTAATTCAATCAGTGGATAAAGCATTATTCTTCCTTTCATACCAATCTGGCAGCTTCAACTTTCAAAACATGAATTCATTCATTAGAAAAATTCTCAATCAAATTATATTCTCAGTTTCGACGGAGCCTCAAAAGGAAACCTCAAGGTGGCAGAAGCAGGTGGGGTTATATTTAGCCCTCGAGTTAATAAGGAGATTTCTTACTCCTAGAATATAAGGCATTCCACGAACAATCAGGCAGAGGCGTATGCTCTTCTTCATAGATTACAATTGGCCAAGGATTGAGGCATTCAATCCATCACTATAATTGGCGACTCCAAAACAACCATCGACCATGTCAAATTGAAAACCCTTCCCACTAATGGCCACCTCAAAGATATTTTTCAGTGCATTCACCTAGAGTTTCAAACCCTCTTGAATGTCGATCCTTTCCATGTCCTTAGGCACAATAACAAGGATGCATACGTGCAAGCAAACCAGACTATAGAAAATAATTTTGGAACTTTGAGTGTCAATGGGCTGGTTTCCTTTCTTCCCATCCCATGACCATGACATTATTTAAGTTGTTAACCTCTTAGGGAGGGTCCCGCGACTCCCGACCCCCTCCCGAACTCTTGTCTCGTTGAGCCTCCACATCTCCCCACGCGACATCATTTCCTCTCATCCTCGTGCATGTCCTCGGCATAACTCATCTCCAGATGCTCTCATCGCTCCTATGTGAAATTCATTGCCAAACCTCGACGTTCATTCTCTGTGCTCTCATTTGTACCTGGAGGATCATGTTCACCCTCATCCCGCCTGCAACCTTGTCATCATCGTACCAGGTGACCTCAATCCGCACATATGTTGTTACCGGGTCATCTCATATTTGTGCTCTGAATTCGTGTGCTTGTCCTCTGCTCATAATGGAAAAAAATGGAAGATCACATCATCATTTATGGCATGGAATTTATATCCTTGTGCATCATATTGTTCTTCCCATCCTATGCATAATTTGTTATCCCTCTCTTCGACTGAGTTCGCCAATTCCAATATGTTCTAATTGGGAGAAGTTTATTGCGCTCAAGCAACATTCGGAGCCTGGGATAATGGCTAAGGGAAATCTAAGTGGCTCAAGGCGAACCAGGGAGATAATGGACGAGGACCAAAATGAACTTGTCTCCAAGGTTCAATCTCTCCATATTCAGATTAGTGGGCTCTCTGCTCAAGTCCTCTCCATCATGGAAATTATAACTCAACGTCGTCAAAATCGTCAACAAATGCAAGATGAGTGCATAGCACTCAAGTCTCAGATTGAGGAACTTAGGCTTCATCCCAGCTCCATCACATCCTCAAGTCCGACTTCAAAAACTTGTAATATCCCCAATAGGGCTACGCAAGGATATTAGAATTTCTATGCAATTACGTTATTGTTTTCACAAATACTTAGCATTCATTCCATTAGAGACATTGCATCAAACATATTGAACATATTGTCAGCGAAACTAGATACACATGGAATAGAAGAGATTCATGGATTATTTTATTATGAATGAAGATTTGAATACAATAATCCAATGGTTTTTATGGAAGTTGTACTACATCAATGAAAAATACACAATAACAAGCCAAAAACCTGGATGATGTCATGGTCACCTCAAAAAAACTCCACGGATCTGCACCTCCAAACTGATATCAAACCACAAATGAAGCTCAATTGAAGATCTTGGATGGATCCTCCTCGTCTAGCTAGGGTGGATATTGCACCACTAAAACTAAATTGTAATGGAAAGATTTTTCCAAACCCTAACGAAAACTTGACTCCAAGAGTACTTCAAAGAGATCAATGCAAAGACATAATTCCAAAGTGAAGTGCTACCCCTCCTTTTATCCTTCCTCCATGCCTTCTAGAACTTTGCCCTTTTTGACTAAATCAAATATGACCCTTATTCACATTTTACTTTCACCTTAAGATTAAAAGTCACTTTAAGAATGTTTAAGTAACTTGTTAATCTAAAGTTATTTTATTTCCTAAATGTCACTTTAAAAGCATAACATGTCCTAACTAAGTGAGATTAAATAACCCCTTTTGACTCCCTTTTACTTCATTGACAATTCATGGAATTCATTTCCACCGTAGAACAAGGAAACCCAAAGTTGGGGATTGTTAGCACAAATTTTAACCCTCCAAACTAAGTTGATATATGTGTTAATACAACGGTAAAAACTAGGCTAATTAAAGGAGTAAGGCCCCAAATTGTCACTGACCAAACCCCTCTCTGTTTGGGCTAGTGCTTGCTAGCCTCTGGGGAGTGTCCCTAGGCACACTGAAGCGCCTTGTTGCTGATCTAAATTCTGATTTCTGTGTTAAAAAACAAAAATCAACAAGTTGTTCATCTTGGACAACGTGTAAAAGTGGCCCAAAACGATGTGGAAAAATGATTAATTTTGCTTGAAGGGAACCTACATGGTTAGCATAATGATAATAAACTAGAAATAAAGAAGAAAACTATTCAAAAGATCATAAATAACCACAATGAATAGTTCAAAAAATGACAAATCAGATCACAAATTTACCATAGTACCACAAGGAAAAGAGGCTTGAACACAAACACACACTTCTTTATTCATTAGGCTTACAAGAGAGTTGATTGTGCCAAACTTGGCAAGTCTACAGCTAGTAAAATGATTGCTTTGCTCAAAGAAGAGCCACTAGACTAGTGAAGAAGAGAGAGGAGAATGAGAAAGACACTATGTTGTTGTTGCAATGAACCCGCCCTATAACCAATGGAATCCATCCATTATATAGCACATGAGGCGCATATCCAAGAGAGAAAAGAGAGGTCGCATGGATGGGTAAAAAGGGAAATATATGTGCATGATGGAGAGAGGAGAGATAGACAAGCATGCGCACAAGAGAGAAAAGCGAAGTGAAAGAGGAAAGAAGGTTGCATGCACATGAGAGTAGGAGTGAGGGTCTCACGTGAAGAGAGGAAAACATGAAGAAAGAGAATAAGTGTGTGAAAAGAAATAGAGTATGCGAGAACAAGAATATGGAATGAGACAAGGAGTTTAGGCGCATGCTAAGTGGTAGAGGGTGATACGAGTGGGTGTGACGGTTTGCATGCACCATAGATAGGGAGATAAGTGTGCATGAGAGACTATGCATGCATACAAGTGGAGAGAGTTGGCACATAAGAGAAGGAGGCGAGGAGTTAGCATGCGTGAAGAGAAAGTGAGGTGGAGTCATCTCACATGTACGGATGAGTGGGAGATAGCGAATGGCATGCATGAGGGAGTGATGACGTAAAGGAGTCGATGCGAGTGAAGGGTTATGGAGAGTGCAATGTGAGGGAGACGTAAAGGGAGGAGTCAACATGAGTCCAGACGAGTGATAAACTACATGCATGCATGGAGTATGGGACGATGAGGTTGAGTATGATGGAGTGGCGAGTGGTTCCAAAGGGGTAGGCAAACAAGTTTAAATGATGTCCTTTATTAGCATATGATTGGCATCAGTTATTAAAGGAGGAATGCATGACCATGGGGAACATGAATTTAATAAAGTGGAGTCACTTTATTAATTAATGAATTAAACCCTTGGATGGGGTGATACCTGTCGATCACTATGGCGACAAGTGCAGTTAAACCCCTCGCCACCAACCGCTCCTTCTGTCATTCCACTATGCCTAGCATTCATTCTGGAAAGGAATTAGTGCGCTGGGACAGTTAGGGGATTTTAATAGCGCACCAGGCTTGGTCGTCCAGAGCTGGTAGATGTAGCATGGAAGCATCACCTCAACATTCATGGCACCCCAAACTGTCATTTCTCTTTTCATCATACAGGTAATCTCTTGGTGTGGTTATCATCTCCTGTGTTTTTCCTTGAATCTGCATTTTCCACCTGCAATTTTCATCTAAGGGAGTCGAATTTCTATTAATTTTCTTTCCCCCGCGTGGTGTCGATGCCATGCCTCGTGAGAGAGGCAAGCCTAAACGTAGGCCAATCTACTATAGTCTGGTAGGTCGGCACTGGCACATAGACCCACCAACTCTTTCTGCCAACCTTGGTAGCAACTCTGTCAACCATCCTTATTCTGACCAGAGCTGGCACGATGATGCCCAGCCTACGCCCCAATTGCTCGACCCTAAGCTAAAATTATGGTGGATGTATAGTGGAGGAGGAGATTCCTCATAATTGGGAGGATGACTTCACGGAGTAGACAACACCAACTAGCACTATCATCCCTTTGAATTATCCTGATATCGCTACGGGCAGTTGTGTGCTGGAGGAGGAAATCCTCCCACAGAAGCAGGGTAACTTCATGGAAGGAGCAACTCCAAATATCAGCAGACTGCACAATAAAGCCACCAAGATTGATTCGGATGACTGTTGGTATGAGGAGAAGACCCATCTGAAGGAGCATACAGGTGAGTAGGCCCTTCCAGCCTTGGTAAGCCATGATTTTCCCATTCCTCACAGACTTACGGAGGACCATTTAAATTTGATCTTTGAGATGAGAAGAGATATGGTTGACCAACTTCACAGTCGACGCGCCCTCAACAGACGTATGTATATGTTGTTTGATTCCATGTCAAGCAAGCCTGCAAAGAGTCGTTGCCCAACATGATGCCAACTATTTGCCTTCACCATCCACCATGATGGAAGTCCGGGTTCGCCTCAAGTTTAGTTTCTTTATTGTTATGTTATTAGTCTTAGTTAGGATGCATTTACAGTTAAATTATGATGTAGATAGACTCTGGTATATTGGTTTGCCTATGAACATTGCATGCCACTTGTTCTGGTTTCCATGCATATGGCAAAATAGATAACAGGTTTTGAAGTATGTTTGGACATGTATTGTTTTTTTGGCATTTTAAGGTAATACAAACTTTTTTTTATTTAAAAAAAAAAAAAAACACATGTTTTTTAATGTGGTGGGGATATATGTATAGGTAGGTTGAGTTAGGAAAGATTTGTTAGTGGTACGAATATTAAAAAGAGGACAAAAGGGGGACAACCCCTCTTTAATTTAGTAATTAATTTTAAAAGGGGGAGACAAACTTTTAAATAATAATAAAAAGTGATCTTTAATTAAATAAAGTCACACTTTAACTTAATCAATTTAAAGTGGGCAATGTAAGTGGGTTTAGAAAGTGGGTTAAAGTTAGGAAGTATGAAAGGAGGGGTTAGGATAAAAAGGGTAATTAATTAATTAAAGGGGTTAAATGAATGAATTAGGATAAATGTGAGTGAGGGTAGAGTGGAAAGGAGAAGTTCGTCTTACTTTTTTTTTAGGGATTTTCTTAAATTTTAGGAAATTTGTGTTTATAAGCAAATTAAGAGAAATTTGAGGAAATTAATGCATGGAAAGTGAAGAAAAATTAGTGAGAAAATTAAGTCTTGATTGGGGAATTTCGTCCTATTTTTTAGGGATTCCCTACTTTTTAGGAAATTGCGGTTTAAACTCAACTAAAGGCGAATTTTATGGAGTTGATGCATGGCAAGTGGAGAGGTGATTATACGGAGAACTGAAGGTGAATTTTATGGATTTGAAGGCGAATTTTATGGAGTTGATGCATGGCAAGTGGAGAGGTGATTATACAGAGGAATATATGGCTAAATTTAGACCCATTTATGTGATTCTCTTATCTCAATTAATTTATTTATTATATGCTCAAGCCTTGGGAAAATGCGTTCTATGCTAGGTGGATGCCACATCACTCTGCAAATCTACCACATGTCGGCCTGTGAGGGTGCCACTTGGCACTACATGGATGATGACCATACTTGCTAAATATAGAACTTTCTAAAACTATAATCCAGCAACTAAATTTTAGGACACTGTCCACATCATCCAGGAAGACTAGGAGAACACTGCCACATGTCACTGTCTAAAAATAGACACTGCTAAAAATATAAAGTTGTCCTAATGCCTTTGACTTTATACTCATTGAACTCATTTTTCTGTAAGCGATCAGAATCTACAATCAGAATTGACATGTGAGCCATGTTGTTCAACCTGCTAAAAATGGTAAATTGTGCCAAATCATCCCGGAAAATATCCAAAAGACTCAGAGTGTCACAAGGATCCACAATATGTGCTTGGAATCTGAATCTAGGGCCTGGAGCCCATATTGCTAAAAATATAAAGTTCCTGCATGTCACCTAGAAAATGATTATTAAACCTAGAATCATGCAAGGATTTTCCCTGTATGCTCAAAATTGTTCCAAACTATCAAGAGACCCACTCAAATTGTGCCTCCTAAAAAGTAGCAACCTCTGTTGTATGTAGATCTCTCTCTCAAAATGCATGGGAAACCAAGCCAAATCTAATTCTGAACCAAACGACCATTTAACGATCATATGTCTGCCTCTAATGGGAACCAACCTTTGTTAACCACAAGTGCTAAACTCTGGGAGAATCTCAGAATGCCAGCGAAAATAGTACATGTTGGCTCTTAACCCTCAAGATTTTCAAGGGTGAAAATCTAGGGGTTATCAGGGACATGACACAACTTCAGAAGAAGCATTGTCTTTAGGGATTCTCCACCAGTTCCCAAACTTAAATGCCCCACCTCAAGACTCTAGAAAAGCAAACTCGGTCGATCACAGTCCACCCAAATCTCCATAATTTTCTGCAATGCTTTTTTGTGCTCTTAATAGGTATCTTTTGCAAAATATATACAGTGAAATGTTTTGTAATTAAGTATAGTTTATGATCTATAGAGACACAAACTAAATTTCTCTTTGGTATTCTGTGTAAATCTGGATGTCCTGGATCTGAAATTTTTGACTATCTATGTACCTATTCTACGCTCTGTGTAGCCTTTATAAATATAAATTATCCAGTTAATTATTGTGAAAAAAAAAACATAGCAAAAGARAATTTTAAACCTTGCAACTTTCCCAAGAAAAAACAATGCCTTCATCTATTAATCCCCATTTAAAATATTCATATGCACAATGGTGGGGAGAGAAAAAAAATTAACAAACTTTATTATTAACATGAAAGTAAATTTGAAGGTTATATTGAGGTAAATATGACTAACCTCCATGAAAGCATTTATCGTATCCTTTTCCTTAGCATTGTTAGTACAATCACTCTAGGTCATGTGCAAAGATGTCCCGGATCACAACAATTATGGTCTAGTTTAGAGATGGCGTTATATCTATGTATAGTGCCATGTGAATAAGGGCTTTTCTAGCGAATGGACCATGCCAATAATGAATTAACATAATTGTTTTGAATCACGAATGGATAAGAAATCCAGTTGAAACTTGGGAACATGTATATTATGGTAATGTATGTGCATTATCTCATATAATTGGCTTCCACATGCAATTCATTTCATGTTTGTCATTAGTAGAGGTTAACTCATTTAAAGCAGTAACTTTTGACAACATCCTTGCAAAAGTGGTTCATTCTCTATTAAAAGCGGCATTTGTCTATTTGACTTTCACATGCAATTCATCTCATGCTTGTCATTAACAGAGGTTAACTAATTTCAAGCAGTTAATTCTAACAACACTCCTTGCAAAAGTGGTTCATTCTCTATTAAAAGAGACAAGGGAAAGGGAATTTTGATCAGAGGGAGCTAAGTAAAACAAAAATTATGTTTTTTAATTCACATAGAGCTTGAACAAGAAATGATGTCTGCTCTAGCCAATAGAAGTAAGCAAGATATTAATGAAAAACAAGACAGATTGAGGACTTCAAATTATCTGCAAGATAAACCTTAACATTTAGCCTTGGAATGAAGAAATATATATCTGGTTGCAAACAAATAAAGAATAACCAAGCAATATTGCCAGGCCACACTAGAATAAATGAACACAATAAGTCCTCATTCGGAACATGTACCCAAGGGTTGGTTACATGTACCCTTGTTACACTGCCCTTTCAGGGTTCAACAAAATGCCTTCCACATGATAAAGTTGAAGAGCACCATTTCTATTATCCACAAATGGCAAGCATTAAAGAGCAATACTTAAAGAGCTACACGGAAAGTTGAGAGACAGCATTAAAGAGTATACTTGATTATCCATCCATAGCTTAAAGACAGGAAAAGAATAACAGAAAGTCATTCTGAAAAAGTTTTTATTTACATCTCCTCTGGTGCATGGCAATGGCCAAAGTGAAATCAGAAAAAACAAGAGATTAAATGAACATGCAGAAATATACATGGACAAGAAGGATATCAGAATACAAAAACAGCACAAAATATCAAACATGAAAAGGTGCCATTCTTCTCTTTGGTGTGGATTAAACATACAATGAGGTAAATAGAGATTAACGAAATGCTTTGAGAAACATATGAAACAACCAGGATAATGTCTTATAGCTTGAATATAGCACACCAGCATGCCTGGACCACCTTGACAAAAATAAACTTAAAATGTTTTTAAACTGTATTAGGAAATATATCACATATATCAAAGGGGTGTACCTAAGCGAGCTCTTAAAGATTTTGCAGATATGTATTTCATCCCCAAGTCCCACCAACTGAAATCATAAAGCCTTTTCAGTTAAACTGCAGTCTGCTTTCATTTACTTCTAGATAACATCATTGCATATTTTCAATTGTTTTATACCTATGTTAGACCATAAAGCTTACTTGATGTAATAAAGTCACATTCATATATTGTCAATTGAGTTTAGCTTGGTTGGTTAGGAGGAATTTGTTATCCTCCCCACCCATGTTCAATTCTTTCGAGACTTGTTGTTGATCGGTCTTGTGCCTTAAAGATTCTAGGTTTTACCCTGGCTACCATCTTCGAAATTAGAGGAAGTACTCCCTTGTAAACTGGAAAAAAAATCACGTTCATACAAGTGACTAATACAATAATAGTTACATAATATTTAAAATAAATTACATTATAACAGTAGCACAACTAATAGTTACATTATAAAAGTGCCACAACTACCTAGTCAATACATAAAATGAAATCAACCTCCTTGTATCAATCGACTTCATTGTAATAAAAGCATATATTTTAGATGAGTTCGTTTGAGCCTTGTTATTGACTGGCCTTGTGCCTTGAAGATTCTAGAGTTTACCCAGACTACCATCCTCGAAATGTGGGGAAGTACTCCCTTGTAATCTGGAAACAAAAATAAGATTCATACAAGTGACTAAAAAAATAATAGTTACATAATATTTAAACAAATTACATTATAACATTAGCACAACTAATAGTTACATAATATTTAAATAAATTACATTATAACAGTAGCACAACTAATAGTTACATAATATTTAAATAAGTTACATTACAGTAGTAGCACAACTACCTAGCCAATACATAAAATGAAATCAACTCCAATGTATCAATTAACTTCATTATAATAAAAGCATGTATTTTATAGGAGTCCGTTAACTCCATTTTTAATCATGTTTGCAAACTTTATTGTATATTTAAAAAAATAGCATGGTAGCAGAGTAGAAAAGATTCCAAAGTGATCGTTGAAGTAGATAATGTTAAAAAAATATGAATTAGAGGAAAGAAATATAAAAGTTGTGTGATTCTCTAGAGAAACTCAATCTGCGCACACTGAATACATAAGAGATGAGAAGAGTTGATTTTATTAAATGAAACCTTTATTCAACAAAGGGAAAGAGTTGTCACATACACAAATACAAATTCCAACGGTACAAGGTAAATTGTTATCATTTGATAATGTTTGATTATTCTAAATTGCTGGGTAGTAAGAAAGGCCAGACAATTTTTATTTATTTTCAAAGAAGCAGAGAGGGTAGATATACACCATTTTATACAAAGTGCACATATTTATAATCACATTATTCTTCGAAGAAGAGGGGGAAGGAACTTAAAATCTTTTATATATTTTTTGAAACGAATAAAATCCTCAATTCCATATATAGAAAAACTATTATTTGAAGAGACAAGCAGAAAGGAATTTTCACTATGATTTCTGTGTGATTTTATGAGACGAACATAGGTCGTCATACATAGAAATTGTATACACAGGCATATAGAATAGAAACATACAAGCAAGTAGAATTGAAGCACACAAGAATATTGTCACAGAATTAAAGATATATCCTTGAAGAGATTTTTCAAAGAGAGTAAACACAAACAATTACAAATGTGTAGCAGATAAACCTTTACCCCTATATCTAATCAAAACATAGTGTAGGTGATGCTCAACATGGATTGTTTCCATGTTGTTTGGGAGTTATGAGGCATGCATGTGGATTGTTGTCCAGTGATTTAATTTCGAAGATTCGTAATTCGAGAGTTCAGGGAGAGATGGAATCCGGGAACTTAGGAAATCGACTTAGGGGCTACACACCTTTATGAGGGTTTACAACGCAACTTGATGGAGCCCCACTTGGTTCAAGCAAGAGAAGCATCTGAAGAGGGGGTGTTAGAGTATAAGGCATACTTCATGTGTAATAAAATCACTTTCATATAAGTAACTAATAAAATAATAGATAACATTTAAATAAGGAAATGGTAACACAACTACCTAGTGAATGACATAAAAGGGGATCAACCCCATTGTATCAATTGACTTCATTATAATAAAAGCATAAATTTTACATGAGTTGGTTAAGCCCGTTACTAATTATGCTTGCAAGCTTTCTTGTGTATTTAGAAAAATACATTGTAAACCCTTCAGAATTGAAATAAGCATAAACTCAGTAATGTATTCAACTTTATCCATGTAGTATATGCAAATAAGGTCACTATTCAACTTTATCCATGTAGTATATGCAAATAAGGTCACTAAATATATGCATGTCAAATACAAGTAATGGTCTAGTTCAACCAACTGATTTCACATTGCATTATATTATTGTCGTTGCTTCTTATCCAATTACATAAGTGGCAACATAGATATGACTTAAGTCCCCAACCAGTGAATTACTTTTGCTTTGCAATTGCTTAAACTTGCAATCACTAGCAAACACATCCAGCCAGTGACAACAGACAAACTGTCCCAAAAATGAAACATTTACAACATTAGAAATCTTCAGCTCTTTTCTGCAAAAGAATGTAGTTCATTCCCAAAAAATTAAATCTCCGTGTACAAGTCTTCAACATTGCACTCTTCACTAAAAACCTTGATGCTGGAAGGGGACCCACAGCTACCTTCAGCAATCAGTGCCCGGTCATTTGCCGCAATATGTGAGACAATTTTATATATCATCTCAATCTGCATAGAGATTAAAAGGTTAATATAAAAGTTAAAGGCAGAATGTGAATCAGATATTTTATGACAATGGAAATTTGTTTAGCTGTAAACTTAACTAATAGGCGAAAAATAACAAAAATTTTAACACAAACTGCTAAGAACATAGAGTTGCATGCCTGTTCTACAGCATGGCATCGTTCCGCTATCTGGGCCAATGTCAAAGGCTCAATGGGTTCTTTGCAGCTGAAAGCAGGGACAAACCAAATATGGTAAACCGCCAAAACAAGGTTTGAATAAGGTGCAAATATGAAGAGAAATAGACAAAACAAAACCCAATCAGGAATTATCCACCAGCAACATAGGGACAAACTAAATATGGCAAACCACCAGAACAAGGTTTGAATACAGTGCCAACGTGCAGAAATTAAACAAAACAAAACACACTCAGAAATCACCCACCTAGCCTCATTCAGAACAGAAAGGACCCTCTTTTGAAGAGCCAATACTTCTCCAGCTGCCTTCTTTCCCGCTTCCACACCTGAAGAAATAATCCAGATTCCAACACAAAAAGAATAACATTAATAGAATTAAATCCATAAATAACCTGCCATCCCACAGAAGTTTTCAAATGCAGAAATATTCCTTCCAAATGGAACTTTGAAATAGATTTCAATATGGACCAAGATCTATAACAAAGTCGATGCAGGTTTTACAGTTTCAATAATCAAGTCTCATAGATTAAAAAAATATAGGAGATAAGAATAAAATCTATAAAATGTGTTTTAGTAAATAACAGCCCAAACAAGTCCACAGCTCTGTGGTCGAGTGGATGGAGCGTTGCCATGCCGAAGACCCAAGTTCAAACCTTGGCGGGCTTAGAGCCCTATATGGATTGCCTGAGTATGATGAGGATCCCCATGTTCACTTGGGCCATCTTAAAATGGATGAAGTCCATAGCTTCTCTAAACTTTCAAAGACATTTCTCCTCAAGCAAAAAAATAAAAACACGAACAAGGAAATTCTACAACACCAAAAAAAGAACAAATTAAATCTCTTGAACCAATATATCATTTAATCGCCAATAGAGCCTTGGTTCACTGGTGAGATCGACCAATTGTTAAGCTATCAGTCAGGGTTCCATTATCGCTCTGATCTACCCCACACAAATGGATGAGCCAAGTGCATGTCCTAGGCAATGGCAGACTAGATACCCCTCAGGTCTCATGAGCCACACCTAAGCTGAAGGATGGTGTAGCCCCTGACCTCAGGGTGTGTTTTTCAAAGCAACTTCATAAAAAAAGTCATTGAATGTGACTTGATGTCAGCAAAAAGAGCCTATGTCAAAACAAAGCAAAAAACTAGGAAAAAAATTAGTATACGAAGATCTTTATTTTGTCAATCATCAATAAAAATAATTATAATTTGTTATATTTCTGCACTCATAAAAACAAAACCCTAAACCTAGGAATCTGAAAACCAATTAACCCCAATCAAAACAGAAAAAATCTGAATGCTAGATCTACATACACAACAATCTGAAAATCAGAACAGCAAACTCAAATCGCAGCAACCAATCATGTATCTCTCTATTACTTGGAAAGAAAATTACATCTGCAACTAGTATATCTCAAGCAAAACCTAACTCCAAAACTTTTAGTGTCTAACCCCTCAATGAAACGCCTTATCTCTAGATTATAGAATAAGAGAAGACTAGGGTTACAATGAATGTGGACAAGCCACTGATTTTCCCAGTATGAAAAGCTAAAAACCTAACCCTAATGTGCCTAGGAGAGTGCACCTAGCTGCATGGATAAACTTCCCTGAAGGCTGGAATAAAACACCTACCGAAGTTGAGTGAATGTATGCAAGCATGTGCCCAAATTACCTAGGGCTCTGTACCCTACCTAGAATAGAATACCTCTCATCCAGTGCACCTATCTCTTTTCAGCCATGTGCCCTCCAAAATCTAGAGCATGCATGCAACACCATGCATAGGGAAATGTCCCTCCCTAATCTAAAGAGAGCACCATCTAAAGATAGCACATGCATGCACACACGCGCCTCATTGGATGCCTACTAACCAAAACATGGATTGAATGTTGGAACAAGTCCACTGAATGTGCCATTCTGAAGGAAAATCACCTCAATGCAACAAATAAAACTAACACTCCCATCTTTGCGAGTAAGGTGTTCTCCACCAAATCAAGTTTCTCCCTCAACGTCACAAACTTTCCCTTCACCAAGGTCTTGGTCAAAATATCTGCCAATTGCAAATCGGGAGGAAAATATTCAAGAACCACTGCTGCCTTATAAACTCTATCTTTGAGGAAATGGTACAGAATGTCAATGTGCTTGGAGCAATCATGAAATACTGGATTCTCAAAGAGCCTGATGCAACTCTGATTGTCACATTAAACAATAGTGGCCTCCAACATATGATCGATCAACTCTGCTATCAACTTGTGGAGCCATATACTCTACTTCTGCTAGACTGAGGACAACTATCTTCTGCTTCCTATTGAACCAGGAAATCATGCTTGTCCCCAAGATGAAAAAACTGAAAAGTACTATTCATAGCACTTGTATCTCCTACCCTATTAGAATCAACAAAAGAATGCATCAATAAATCACCATCTCCCTCATACATCATGACATAATGAACTGGGCCCTTCAAGTATCTTAGCACATGCTTGGAAACTATCCAATCGATTTGTCCAAGTTCAACCATGAACTGGCTCCAAGTATTGACTGCAAAACCTAAATCAGGTCTAATATTGACAAGATACATCAAGGTACCAATCAATTTCCTATACAAAGAAGAACGTACCAAATCAGAATCTAAAGCAACAGATAATTTCATATTTGGCACCATAAGAGTGGCCAAAAGTTTGCAATCAAGCATCTGCAATCTCTTTAGAATCCCCACCATGTACTTCCCTTGTCCAAGGAAAACTTCACCTGCACCCTGACAAACCTCTAGACCCAAAAAATAATACACTAGGCCATTGTCCTTCATATCAATCCCATTGGCCAACTTCTTGCACCACCCAATGGGTTTCTTGAAACCACTTGTAAGAATCGAGTCATCTAAATACCACAACCAAGACAAGC
Organism: Picea mariana; assembly: GCA_032191745.1. Lineage (NCBI taxonomy): Eukaryota > Viridiplantae > Streptophyta > Pinopsida > Pinales > Pinaceae > Picea > Picea mariana. The sequence continues at coordinate 93,129 of JASDQU010103848.1, forward strand.
AAAAGATCTGCAAAAGACTTAGAGAAACCCAAATCTAGTAAGTATTTATCAATACTTCAGTACCATGCACATGGTGCTTGCCTCAGCCCATAAGGGGCCTTCTTCAATCCGCACACATGGGTATCTCACCCATGCACCTCAAAATCCCTCCATTGCTTAATGTATACTTCCTCTTCAATCATACCATTCATAAAAGTAGTGTTTATATACATCTTGTATAAAGACCAACCAAAATCTGATGCAATAAACATAATGAGCCTAACAAAAGTATACCTTGCAACTGGAGCAAAAGTCTCCTCAGAGTCCACTCCCTTTCTTTGGGAGAATCCTCTCACCACAAATCTGGCCTTTCACTTCTCTATGCTCACATTAGCAGTGTGCTTGATCGAGTATCCACCTAGAATCTATCACAAATCTACCCACTGGTCTTGGAACAATCTCCTATAAATCATTACTAGGGATGGAATAATACTCCACAGTGATGGCATCCCGCCACACCTGCTCTACATTTGCCTCCTCAAAGTTGGAAGGCTATGTTCAATCAAAGTAGACCTCAATGAAACATAAGTTGGAAATTTCTTAGGAGGACGACTCACCCGAAAAGAAGATTTTGGTGCTCCCACTTGTTCCCGTGCCCATTGCAAAGTCGAGTAAGCCATCTCTGCTTCCTGGCTTTGTTCCTTCAATAGAACCTTACTAATCTGAATCTGATTTTTCTTCTTTCTGATCATCTTTGGGGACAGCAAGCTTTTTACCCTCCTCAGCCACAATACAAGGCTCTTGAGACTGAGGAGAATGCATCCTCGTCACACTTAACATCCTTGCTCACCACTATCTTCCGTGTGCTGAAATATAGATCTGGTAAGCCTTCGAGGTCTCATTATAACCAACAAAAATACCCTTGATGCTCGAGAATTCAAATTTAATGCCCTTCTCATCAAGAACATGAATATAAACAAAACAACCAAATAAAGGGAAATGTGATACCTGAGGCTTCTCAGCAGTAAAGGCCTCTTTGGGTGTCTTGTCCTTCAACATCATGTAAGCACACCAATTCAAAATGTAGACATTTGTGTTGTATGCCTCCACCCGGAGCCACATGGATAAATACATGTCATGGATCATGAATTTCGTTATCTCTATGATGGATCAGTTCTTCCTCTCTACAACCTCAAAGCTAGAAGGCTCTGTATCAATGAGAACAAACACCAGTAGAACATATGTAATTTCTTAGGGGGATGACTCACTCAAAAAGAAGGTTTTGGCATTCCCACTTGAGTCTAGGTAAGCCATCTTGGCCTCCTAGTTGAATTACATGGTAAAGAGGCCTTTGTTACTTCATTGAAACCTTGCTAATATGAATCTGATTTTTCTTTTTCTTTTGGACAGCAAGTATTTCACCCTCCTCAACCTCCATAGGAGGCTCCTTAGACTTAGAGGACCATGCATCCTCATCAAACTTCTCTACTCACCATTGTCCTCCGTTGTGATGGAATATAGATCCAATAAGACTTGAACGTCTCACTATAACCAACAAAAATACTTATGATGCTCGAGGATTCAAATTTAGTCCTCTTCTCGGCAAGAACATGAATATAAATAGGACATCCAACTACATATAAATTGATACCCGAAGCTTCTCACCAGTAAAGAATTATTTTGGTGTCTTGTCCTTCAATATCCTCAAAGGACGTCAAATTAGAATGTAGACAGATGTGTTGCCATCTTCTCTCACTCCTCTAGCCAAAACTCAACTAGGTTCATGGTTGCAGTCTCTAACGATGACTCGCTAATCATCATACTCAACCACACATCTTTTATTTGTCATGAAAGACACTGAAAAAAGATTCTTAGTCAAACCAGGAATATACAAGACATTACACAAGTCGAGAACATCCGCTAAAGGCATGCAGAAAGAGATAGAGTCCATTTTAGTAAAACAGATATGTCACATCATCACCCAACTCCCCCAATATGCCATCCTCACATTCTTGAAGTTTTGCAGAAAGCCTTCTTGTTGAAGGTCAACGTCTCTTGATTCTCCATTGTCCACATACAACCCTACTCCAAAAATGGTATTAGTAGAAAGGCACAATACCATGGAGAAGGTTCTCTCAAGCTTGGATGTCAACTCATCCACTCAAGTTGAATCTTTTACACTTCCTCCAAACCGCTTTTATTAATGCTTGGATTTCTTCTTCTCAACACATTGAAATCAACAGTGGCCCATCATGTGTCACTTGAAGCATTTCATGTGGCTCAAGTCTTTCATCCCCTAATTTGAAGAACCTAATTCTTCCTTCTAACCTTTGTGAACCCTCTCAAGTTCTCCCTTATTACGTCCTCTCTTCACCTGCCCAATGAGGGCTTAGTTATGGATCTCCTCCATTGTGGTTGCAATTGTCACTTGCCTAGTCTCCTCTTGGATGAAATCATCCCAAAACTTCTCAAAGGCAGGCATCTTCTCATAAGCATAGACAACCTACACAAAGGCTTCCCAAGGTGTTGAGAACTCGTTTAGTGTTATGGGCGCTAACTCCTCATTCCCAATCTTTTCTCCTATAGCAAAGAGTTGATCTTCTCTAAGCTTAGTGATCTTCATCAAGCAGCTAGCCACCATGTCTTTGTCACTCATGCGAATACTAGTGAGCTTGTTCCACATGAACCTTTTGGGAGACATTCACACTCCCATATAGAGAGATCAATGATATGTACACCTCTTGCATCAATTTACCAATGATATTAAGGATCAAGTGGTCCTTCATGCAATCCAGAATGATCCTCTCTGCCTTAGTGACCTTCTTCTTATGCTCAACAAGCTCTTGGGGATCTATGGGAACTATAGCCTTCCCCTTGACAATACTCCACAAATCAACCTCCTCAGT
>JASDQU010103848.1:96190-131936 GCA_032191745.1 Picea mariana
ATTAGCAAACAAAATAGATCAACAACCTATCACAAGTGTAAATCGACTAACAAGGGCATAAACCAACACTCTGATCACACACCAATCTACTCACTATTATGTTAAATCGACATCAATGTTACATTTGTTGTCTCGACAAATTTATCGCCGAGGGTCCAAAATATAATGGGTCCAAAAAATAATTTATCTGGAATATCTAGGAAAATATCTGAAATGATTGAAAAATATCAAGAAATTTAAAAAAATACAAAAATAATCATTTTTTTCAATTTTTTAAACATCTAAAGCAACAACAACATCAAGCAAAAACATTGATACATAAATATGAAAGTAAAACTAATAAATGTACATAAGATGTCAAGAGGTACATCACACGTCGATATTGAAATATGATATATGTCCTGAGTCATAAGTCCTGACATGATGATACAAAATCACATCAAAACAAAAATAAATGTATCTTATGAGATAAATCATGGCAATGAAAACAAGAGATTTCCCCTTGTTTGCTTGATGGAAAATGATATATGTCCCGAGTCATAAGACATGATAGGATGATACAAAATCGCATCAGAACAAAAATAAATGTATCTCATGAGATAAATCATGGCAATGAAAACAATAGATTTCCCCTTGTTTGCTTGATGGAAAATTATCACAGTATCCTCAGAGCTCAATCACATAACTCACTTTTACAAAATGAGGGTTAAAAGACCAAGAATCCAATTATAAGGCGACATTGATACAAACAGGGCACTAATTTCCATATTATCACGATAATTACTGAAATTAATAGATTTCCCCTTGTTTGCATAACTCACTTTTGCAAAATGAGGGTTAAAAGACCAAAGTTATAAGGCAACATTGATGCAAAAAAGGAAATAATTTCCATATTATCACGATAATTATTGAAATTATCGTGAAAAAATGAAATTTTCGTCGATATTATCGACTTGGGGAATTACTCACGATATATCACAATATTGGTGATATATCAGAAATTTTCATTGATATTATCGACTCAGGGAATTACTCACGATATATCACAATATTGGTGATATATCAACGATAAATGTAACATTGATTAGCATATATCACCAACACTAGAAACTACCCAATGACCATGAGAATATAAGCTGAAAATCATTTATGCAAGTACACAAAGTTTGGACAACAAAGTACACTTCATATATACATAAGAATGAAGTTACAAGTACATACCAACACCTTATCACAGGCCAATTCAATATAGTCCTTCAAGCTTATCACAAGCTAGGACTCTCCAATGCATCCAAAACTTAGCTAAGGTATCCACCATTAATAACAAACTCTAACCAGCAAACATAGCCAAGCAAGGCATGACAACAAGCTACTCCTAGCCACAACAAAGGCTAAACAACAAGCTAGCATCAACACCAACAAGTCCACCCTGTCTTACCTCACTCTAGCACTCTATTCTTGATCTAGGGTTTATATCACACAAGCCCTAGGCTTCCTTGCATCACACAATTACAAGCCTTCCAAGACAACCCTAGTTCTAGTCTTCAAAGCTCCTTGTCCATCATAAGGTTTGAGTGCAACAAACCCTAGGTCTTCATCTTTAGCATCAACACAAGTGCCGACATCTAGACAAGATCATCAATGAAATATCAGCCAATCTCAAGACTCCTCTACTCCTCTAGCACTCCATGTTCTTGCTCTAGCTTTATGCAACACACAAGTACAAGGCTCCAAGATCATCCCAAGCGCTAGTCTTCTTTCATCATGTCGCTCCTAGGGTTTCTATCAAAAACCCTAGTGCTACCTCTCTTCAATCAACACAAGTGAAACAACTTTTCCATAACCATACAAATCATGAGTAACAACAAGCAAGGCTTTGCATCCAAGTCTTCAAGTCCTCTATCACTCGTGTTCTTCTCTAGGGTAAGGACAAGTCCTAGCATCCTTTTGCATTACACAAGTAAGGACTCCAAGAACATCCTCAAGGGCTAGCATCCATTTTTATGTGTCCTATATTGATCTAGATGGATATCAATGGCCACCCACCTATTCCAATTGGCTCATACGTAGTTTTCATCATTGGCAGTTATTTCCTAGATTTTCGAGTCCTAAACTTCCGAGGCCGTTTTGAGGCCCTAAACAACGTTTTTGGGGCTTGCCACAATCACACTGTAGACAAAGTCAGAGTGTGACAGCATAATGTGTAGTCCTCGAATAGACCTTTCCAATGAGCTATCGTGCGCCTAAAACGGAGATCCTATGCAAAAGTTACAACCTCGGGAAGTTGTTGTACCAACTTACCCCATCAAGGCCCACATGACTTTTGGTGCTTCATCTCCACATTAGGGCCGAAAACCTTTTGGCTTTTCATCTTCCAAGGGCTAGGTTTTTGGATGGTTAAGGTTTTTCCATTTATGTTAAAAAGGCCTTTCGAGCCTCTTTGTAATCATCTTCTGGCAAATGAGCGTAGCCATCACATCTCTTCTCAGAGATAAGCTGCAACCATTCTAGCGAGTCATTCCCTGTGTAATTTTACAATTTCTGTACATTCTCTCATTAATAAAAATTGTGCATTATTGTATCTCTGTGTTTATTGCAATATTTCTATGTATCTCGCAATATCTCTGTATATTTCATTGTTATATCTCCGGCTTCATTTCATTCTCAAAATAAATCTAGATCATATATGGTTTACATCACAAACCCTAGGTCTTGCTCCCTAAAGACTTCTCCAAGGCAATTCCAAAGACAGAATAATGAGTACATTAGTAGTAAGTAATGACAAAGGCTCCATCCTCCCTTTATATAGAATAGGTGAGGGATGTCATCATAAAACATGGACTAGTTAACTGAAGTAACCCTAGACCTATTAGGATATTTAAACACTTAAGAGTTAGTTAAGATCTACTTGGTCTAATGTGTCGTTAGGTAAAAGTGTGTTTCTTAGTGTGTTTATTTAGTATGCATTAGTATGCATTTGTAGTTAGGAAATCCGACGATCACGATATGTTCCTGACATAGAGTGATCTGACGGTTCATATTCTCCTTGATCTTAACGACCATTGATCCGTGGATTAACACCTGATTGGTCCATGATCTCTATTTAAAGAGCATCGAGGGTCATTTCTCAATAATCGATTGTGAGAAACTCTATTGTAAAATCTCTCTGTAATCTTTTTCTTTTGCATTAATAAACTACTCCAAGTGATCRCGTTGGCTGGGGCCGTGGATGTTTCCCCGTAGGGGTTTTACCACGTCAAAACATCGGTGTGTTGATTTTTTATCTAGTTGTGTGAGTGGTTACTAGAGGTGTTCGTCCTCTATTGGAATACCTGTGTTGTCGAGCATGGTATCAGAGCCTGCTTGAAGACTCGCTCTTGTTGCAGATTGAGATCGTGAAGTCGAGTTGTCTCATCTCCGTTTTATGCCATTTCCGTACATTTATGGGTTGAGAGGACTACTCCATTGCGTCCAGAGCACTCGTTTCAGTTAGGAATGCTTTTCGTTTCACTCGAAAAGGTTTATGTTTGCCCAAAATACGGCCATTTCAGCTAGATCTGAAGGTATAAAGCCTGAATACCGCTTTTTAAATTTTTGCCGAGTATTATTTCGGTTTTATATTATTTGTTTCTGAGTTGCTACTCTTTTATATCTGTCTATGCTTTATGCCCCGCACCCTATGCGATCTCGACAAATCAGAAACAGATAGGAAAACGTGCATTTTTCGAGCAAGCTAATCGAGATCTTACCCTTGTTGTCATCGAGAAGCAAAAAAATTTCCTTCAGTGAAAAGAGGTTTTTTATGAGCACGCTCTCCAAGGTCGTCTTCCACAACAACAACACCCCCAATCCTCCTACTAAACAATACAATATGTTTTGTTGGCCCACTTGGTTAAAAGTTGCCTTATTAAGTAAGAGGTTTTGAGTTCAAGTCTCTCTTTTTGTTACTTTTTTTTTTTAAAGTTCATGCTCCATTGTAAAGTGTATTTTACTTCAAGTATAAAAGTGAATCACCATGAGTAGCTTTAATATTTTATTTTAGAGTTATTTATTTTGCATACAGCGTTCTTTTATAAAGTAACTTCATTGTAAAAGTGATCCCCACTTCTTTTTATAAAAGTGGATCACTTCATAAAGCAACTTACACCACCACGTGGTCCTTTGGTTATCGTTTATGTCTTTTTTTTAAAAGGGCATAAGTTTCACATCTGAAGAACATTTTCGGTGCCCTTTTTTTTAAAACCGCCTAATTTTTCGAGATCTTTCCATCCACATCATCAGTTTCAGTTTTTTAATCCATGTTATCTGTATATTTAATATGGCTTCTTCCAGTAATCTTTTGCTTACCAGCACTAACTACTTCCAATGGAAATCTCATATGGAGGATTTATTAAGTAAAGGCTTGTACTGGATTACCTTAGGAAAGGAAAAAGAACCCACTAATGTTGATAAGAAAGTCAAATGGGCTAATAGGAGTGACAAAGCACGTGGACTGATCGGAATGTCCATCTCTCATGATTTAAGGTTCAACCTTAAAGAAATTGATGACCCCGATGAAGCTTGGGAAAAGCTTGAATCTGTGTTTGGTAAACACAATATTATTCGAGCACATCAGTTAGAAAATCAAATACTAACTTTAAGTCCAAATGATTTTTCTTGCATTGAAGACTATCTATCTAAGTTTAAAACACTCAGAATTTTATGTCAAGAATGTGAAATAAAGATGGAGGAAAAGTGTTGCATCTATATTATTCTTTCTAAGCTAGGTAGTGCATATTTTGTGTTTGTATCTACCTTTTATGCCCTGAGAGAGGCTCTAGGGAAAGCTTATTAAAACCCCACTCTTGAGTCCTTTTGTGATGCTTTGATTAGAGAGCAAGATAAGCTTGTACAACTTGGAGTGATCAGCACTGCAGGTACCTCCAACAAAAACTTAGTCACCCAACAGAAAGATAAACCCAAGAATCCCAAGAAGCAACATCCTCGCCACAACAACAAGCAACATAAGGGTCTCAAACCCACTCACACAACTTCAGCTCCTAATGGTGACAAAGGAGCAAAAACTAAAAATAAGAAGACTGACAGACATTGCAACTTTTGTGATAAAGATGGTCATGATGAGTCCAAATGTTTCAAGAAAATGGCAGCTTTAGAAGCAGCGATGAAGAAGCACAACATCAGTATTGATTCTACTTCTTCTTCTCATGGACATGCACTTTTTGCTTCTGGTTTCTCCTTCAATGCAACTTCTACTTCTTCTCATGAGTGGCTTATTGATTCTGGAGCATCTTATCATATGGCTAAGGATAAAGACATATTTTCTGCTCTAAATGAATGTAACACCAAGAAAATATTTGTTGGTGATCATAGATCTCTTAATGTTGTAGGATCTAGAACAATTCAAGTAGATAATGGTCATTTCAATGATGTATTATGTGTTCCAAGTCTTTCTTGTAACCTTCTATCAATATATCAAATCACTCATTCATGTGAAGGTAAAACAGTAGAGTTTTCACCTCACCAAGTTGTAATCAAGGATCTAAAAGATCTTAAGCATGTTCTTGCAACTGGAATTGTTGATGACATTACCAGATTGTACAAGTTTGACAACTTTGGTTCATCATCTTTTCCATCAGTTTTTGTTGCTCATAGCGATGACTTGAGCAAACTTTGGCATGAGTGGTTTGGTCATCTAAAATATCGCTCATTGCAACAACTATGTAAACAACAGATGGTGATTGGGCTTCCTCTTGTTTCATGCAGAGATGGTGTTTGTGTTAGTTGTGTTCTCGGCAAACATCATCGGGACAATTTTGACAAACGTGCCTCTTGGCACGCCTCAGACCCTTTACAGCTTGTTCACAATGACTTGTGTTGTCCACTTTCTTCTCCTTCTTTTTCTGGGTGCAAGTATTTCTTAACTTTCATTGATGACTTTTCCAGACGTACCTAGGTTTACTTCTTAAAACTTAAGAGCGAAGTTTTTGACAAGATTTTGGCCTACAAGGCCCTTGTAGAAAAGCAATCTGGACATCAAATTCAAACGTTAAGAACAGATTATGGAGGCGAATATGTGAACAATAATTTTACAAGTTACTTCACTACACAGGGCATCCAAATGCAACACATTGTTCCATATACACCACAACAAAATGGTGTTGCTGAGAGAAAGAACCGCACATTAAAAGAAATGGCTAATTGTATGCTCCAATCTAAGGGATTAAGTCTAAAGTAGTGGGCGGAAGCCATCAACTGTGCAAATTACATAGTAAATCGCACTCCCAGAAATGCTCATAAAAATATAACACCAAAAGAAGCTTGGACTAAAATTAAACCAGATGTAAGTCACTTCCGTGTATTTGGCAGTATAGCATGGGCTCACATTCCTAATGAGAAAAGGAAAGCATTGCAACCTAAAAGTGAGAAGTGTATATTTGTTAGTTATTCTGAAGATGTCAAAGATTACAGACTTCTTCCACCACATTGTAATGAAATTATTATTAGAAGAGATGTTAAATTTGATGAAAATCTCTTGACCTGTGAGCCTAATTCGGCGATTGTGCCTTCTTCGACCTGCGATCCATCTTCGATGTTTGTGCCTTCTTCTATTCCCATTCTGGTTTCTTCTTCAGATGATAAAAGTGAGAATGAAAATCCACCTCCGCCTGCTCACCTTCCTCGAGATTAGTCCTGTGAACCTGAACCAACACCGGCTCCATCGCTTCCTAGATGGGTTCGTTCAACATGAGAAGCAGCTGGTGATCTTGTCAATGATCCTTCAAATCAGCATCGTACACGTTCACAGTTGCAGCGAGCCTCTTCTCTTTTGGCTCAAGTTTCAGAGACTCGTGATCCAGAGACATTTGCAAAAGCTTCAGGTCATCCAAATTGGGATACAATAATGAATGAAGAGTATCGTTCTTTAATGGCAAATGATACTTGGGATCTTGTACCGCTTCGAAAAGGAAGAAAACTTGTCAAATGTAAATGGATGTTAAATCCACCTTCTTGCATGGAGATTTGCAAGAAGAAATCTACATGGAACAACCTCCTGGCTATGTCCAGAATGACTCTAGCCTTATTTGTCGCCTTAAGAAATCTCTTTATGGTCTTATGCAAGCTCCCTGAGCTTGGTATGCCAAAATGGACAGCTTTCTTATTGACACTGGATTCTCTAGATGTCATTCTGATCCTAATGTCTATACCAAGAAAGTAGGAAGCCATCTCATAATCCTTGTCCTTTATTTTGATGACCTTATCCTTACTAGTAGTGACTCAAAAAATTTAAACCATGTGAAAACCAGCCTTAAGAAGAAATTTGAAATGATATACTTAGGTTTTTTGCACTATTTCCTTGGCCTCCAAGTTTTGAAAACCAATGAAAGAATTTTTCTTTCCTGGTCTAAGTATGCTTGTGACCTTCGTCGGTTTCACATGGAAGATTTTAAACCAGCCCCTTCTCCCTTCCAGTCTAGAGTCAAGCTTGTTGCCACCTGTACTTCTCCCAAAGTTGATGCCACCTTGTACAGTCAGTTAGTTGGTAGCCTCTTATACTTTACTCATACCCGTCCTGATCTTTCCTTTGTTGTTGGTCTTGTTGCTCAGTATATGCAAACACCCCATGAAAGCCATTGGAAAGTAGCTAAAAGGATACTTCGCTATGTCCGTGGTACAGTTCAGTTTGGGATACATTACAATTCAAGGGGGACTCCTTTATTGGTTGGTTTCACTGATTCAGATTGGGTCGACGACCCTGATGATCAAAAGTCTACTGCAGGTTATGTTTTCAACCTTGGTTCAGGACATGTCACTTGGGCCTGTAAGAAACAACATGCTATTGCACTTTCTTCAGCAGAAGCAGAGTACCGAGCAGCAGTAAATGCAAAGTCAAGAAATCTTGCTTCGACAAATCCTTTCAGAGTTTGGATTCCAGCAGCAGCATCCGACCAGCCTTTGGTGCGACAATCAGAGTGCCATCAAGCTCACCAAAGACCCAATTCAACATCAGCACAGCAAACACATCGAGCTACACATGCACTTCATCAGAAAGCTCATTCATGATCAAGTTATTGAAGTGCTCTTTTGCCCTACAGAAGATCAAATTGCAAACATTTTCACAAAGTCTCTTACAAAAGCAAAGTTTTCCAAACTTCAATCTATGTTAGGAGTTCAGGAAATTGTCATCAAGGGGGGATAGGCTCTAATGCCTCCTTCCTTCTCCTATTGTGTCACTATTGTAAATCCTTCAATCCTATCCCAAGTTGTTCTTAAGGTGGGATGTTAGGATATTTAGACACTTAGGAGTTAGTTAAGATCAACTTGGTCTACTGTGTCATTAGGTAATAGTGTTTCTTAGTGTGTTTCTTTAGTATGCATTAGTATGCATTTGTAGTTAGGAAATCCGACGATCACAATATGTTCCCGACATAGAGTGATCCGACGGTTCATATTCTCCTCGATCTTAACGACCATTGATACGTGGATTAACACCTCATTGGTCCACGATCTCTATTTAAAGAGCATGGAGGGTCTTTTGCCAATAATCGATTGTGAGAAACTCTATTGTAAAATTTCTCTGTAATCTTTTTATTTTGCATTAATAAACTATTCCAAGTGGCCGCGTTGGCTGGGGCCGTGGAAGTTTCCCCATAGGGGTTTTACCACATCAGAACATCGGTGTGTTGATCTTTGATCTAGTTTTGTGAGTGGTTATTGAAGGTGTCCGTCCTCTGTTGGAATACCTGTGTTGTCGAACAAGACCTAAGTCAACAAGGTGACCCCACATAGAACGCTCTACAAGGATGACAAGTGTCACATTAGGGTTTTATCCAACCCAAAGGTGGTGCACCCTCCAAGAATGATGCCCCTTGCACACAACACCCTTCCTCTAAGATGGTGCGTTATACAACAAGTTCTTAGCCCAATGCTTTCTCTTACACGATGGTTCCTTCTCAAGTGGACTCAAGCAAATTGCTTCTCTAACTATGCCACATGTCCTCTTGTGCCCAACACTCCTGAACATGTATGTCATGGTAGTTGCTCCAATGCTTCTCCTCAACATATGTGCCCGAGTCCACAACCAACCAAAATCCTCCAATCAAGTATCCCACCTCCAAGGTGTATGTCACATGGTCCCATGCTCTTAGGGATAAGTGCCCTCTCCAAGTGCCTAGCATTCATCCTCCTATGTAGGTACCTCTCCCAATCAAATAACTTATTCCCCCTAGTCATCATATCACATACAATAGCAACCTCCTAGGTAAGTGCATTATGCTAGCACTCTATCCAAGGTCAAGTATCCACTCAAACTAAACCATCCATATGTCCATCAAGCATATGCAAGGTAGTAGGAGACCTAGCACTCTCCTAGCTTGGTGAAAACACTTTTAGAGTAACCCCAAAAACTAACACTCCCTCTTTACAACAAGTGTTTTCTATAACACCATTCAACTCCCTTTGAATCCACAAAAAATCTTGTGCATCCATAAAGTTGGAAGAATACTCCTCCATTGTGACATCAACATCATAGCAAGCAATCAATTAATAGACCTTCAAATGGTGAACATGCAAGAACAAAATCAAAGCAATTTGGTTTACACCATCAAACCAAGTTATTCCATCTTCATCTCAAACTTTCCCTTTGCTAGCAATATGGAAAGAACAACGACCTTTTGTGAAACTAAAGGAACATAGCCTTGGAATCATTGCTTCCCACCAAACTCTAAAATCACCTCAAAACAAAGAAGATGTCAACAGTAACCTATCAAAACTCTAGCATCCCTAAATTCAACATCACAAGCCAAAATATTTTGGCACCACATCAAGTGTTGTTCAGGGCATCTTGCAAAGATAATGACATCTCCAAATAAGACCAAGACAAGTGGATCAAATCTATCAAAAACAAAAGATAAGAATCTACATACTCTCAACTCATTGATCCTGAAATACCAAGCTCATGGTAAAAGTAACAACAACCCGTAAAGGGTTGTCATCAAACTATGAACATGAGAATCCCTCTCATGCACCTCAAAACCTCTAGTAATTGAAGCAAGAACGTCATCAAGGTCACCTCCCTTTTTCTAAGAGAATCTTGAAGCGAGACTAACCTCAAGGTCAACTCCCTCTTCATAAGAGAATCCAACAACCATATCATTGGTACCCATCACTTCTCCCATCAATTGCAACCTTCGAATCAATCGTTGATTCCACCACTATAGGATATGAGCCTATCTCCATGTTAGTCTTCCACAACCTTCTTCAATGCCAAACACTCCTTTTCTCTACTAGGGTAAATCCAAACCCTAGTGGTCCTTTGTCCTCCTTGGGTTTTCCCCAAAACCTAGCACTCCAAGATAAGAGTACAAAGTATAACCACATATGAAGAATATAACATGAAATATCAACTCTCCAAGATCACATACAAAGTACAATCTCTACATATTACAAATGCACAAAATGACCTACTAAGATTTCACTAATAGCTTATCATCACTCTGGTTATCAGATCTATGATCAATCTCTCAACAAGTACAATGTACAAGAGGTACATCCAATACTATCTTCAATGGATAATGTTGGAAGCTCCCTCCAATCTATAACAATCGTTGAAATTAAACAAGGTTTCCATTCTTGTAAACACTTGAGTCACAACTCAACCAAAACAAATCAGCCAATAATCATCAATATATCATAGAATGAATCAGCCCCTCTTGGTCTCCAAAAAACAATAAACCAGTCAAATGGTTAACCATGCCTATCACAGGCATCAATCCACTCCAAACACTGGCATCCACTGGAACAAATCAGCCACCGATCACAAGTGCTCTTGAGCATCACAACCATTGAAAATAAATCAAATACCAACCATCAATGAAATAGATCTGCCCCTTATCACAGGTGAACACACTCTTATCACAAGAGCAACTAGAGTTTCAACCCATCAAACCCTTCATGGGTGTAAGTGCTCATCTCAAACACACTAGAGTTTCACCACCCAACAACCTCCCCCAACGCCAATAACTGAAATAACCAGCCTTCATATCAACAAGAAAGCAATCTCGGTCCAATCATCTCTGAAACCATGTGGAGATTTCAAAAATCCATGCTTAATGCAAATTCAGAAGTTTCACCTCAACCCTGATGTTACCCAGATCTATTTCCTGTGAACTTTCAGCCTTAAGGATGGATCTGAAATATAAATTACCACAGTATATATTTCACTTTTGTCCAACCAAATACATAAGGCAGCCCAAAAGAATAAACATTGAACAAATGTACTTCAAGGGAACTATGTTGGAAACTATGTTTCCAGCCCTAAGGGTACAATCCCCAACATATACCAGATCCTAAAATAACTTACGAACAGCAGATTTGTTACAACCACAAATCTGCCCTCTTTACCTTCATTTACTTGACAAGTCATTCAACAAAATATGTTCACTACTATGTTAAAGCAGAGTGTACATAACTAGCACTAGAAACTACTCAATCACCATAAGAACATAAGTAGAAAACCAGATCTGCAAGTAGACAAAGTTTAGACAACAAAGTACACTTCATATATAAGTAAGAGTGAAGTTACGATACATCCCAACAACTTATCACAAGCTGGTACAAGATAGTCCTTCAAGCTTATCACAAGCTAGGACTCTCCAATGCATCCAAACCCTATGTAGAGCATCCACCATCAAACACAAACCTCAACCAACAAACATGGCCTAACAAGGCATCACACCAAGCTACTCCAAGACACCCCAAAGGCTCAAAAACAAGACAGCATCAACACCAACAAGTCCACCCTTGATCTTTTTGCTTCACTCTAGCACTCTTGTCTTGATTTAGGTTTATATCACACAAACCCTAGGCTTTTGTGCATCAAACCAGTACAAGCCTTCCAAGACAACCCTAGCTCTAGTCTTCAAAGCTCCTTGTCCATCCTAGGGTTTGAGTCCAACAAACCTTAGGTCTTTATCTCTAGCATCAACACAAGCACCGAGACCTCTAGACAAGATCATCAATGGAATATCATTAGATCTTCTTCCAAGCTAAACATCAAACCAACCTCAATACTCCTCTACGCCTCTAGCGCTCCATGCTCTTTCTCTAGCCTCCATGCATCACACAAGTACAAGGCTAAGATCATCCCAAGCACTAATCTTCTTTCATCATGTCTCTCCTAGGGTTTCTATCACAAACCCAAGTGTTACCTCTCTTCAATCAATAGAAGAACCAAGGCCTCTCCATGACCATACAAAGAATGAGTAATGACAAGAAGCAAGGCTTGCATCCAAGTCTTCTCTAGGGCATGCACAAGCCCTAGATTCCTCTTGCATTACACAAGTAAGGACTCCAAAAACATCCTAAAGCACTAGCATCCATTTTTATGTTTCCTATAGGGTTTACATCACAAACCCTAGGTCTTACTCCCTACAAAACTTCTCCAAGGCAATTTCAAAGGTAGAATAACGAGTACATTAGTAGTGAGTAATGACAAAGGCTCTCTCCTCCCTTTATATAGAATCAGTGTTATCAGAACCAGCCCGGTCCAACAAAACCAACCGGACAGACCTGCCTTCAGGGCAAAAAGGGTCAAACCGGCGGTACTCGACCGTTTTTGGCCAGTTCCACACAACGCCTGTACGACGCAATTAAAGGGGAGGATTTCCAATTTTTTTAAGGAAAAAAAACAAATTTATGTACACTATGTAGAGTTTTAGAAACTAGAAGTTGTGATTTCAATTTAGAAACATCCAAAAGCTCCTCAAAAGCAAAAGAAATGATCAAAACATCCTAAAGCACTAGCATCCATTTTTATGTTTCCTATAGGGTTTACATCACAAACCCTAGGTCTTACTCCCTACAAGACTTCTCCAAGGCAATTTCAAAGGTAGAATAACGAGTACATTAGTAGTGAGTAATGACAAAGGCTCTCTCCCTTTATATAGAATCAGTGTTATCAAAACCGGCCCGGTCCGGCAAAACCGGCCGGACAGACCGGCCTTCAAGGCAAAAAGGGTCAAACCGGCAGTACTGGACCGTTTTTGGCCGATTCCGCACAACGCTTGTACGACGCACTTAAAGGGGCAGATTTCCAATTTTTTTAAGGAAAAAAAACAAATTTATGTACATTATGTAGAGTTTTAGAAACTAGAAGTTGTGATTTCAATTTAGAAACATCCAAAAGCTCCTCAAAAGCAAAAGAAATGATCAAAACATGGTCTTAAAATGAGCAACAGGTTTCAAAACCAATTTTGCAATGGCTGACTGATTGTATCTTCCTGGGTCTCTCTCAGTTGTCCACGTGTGGTTTGTCCCCATCAGTTTCACTTCATATTATATTTATCAATTTTTTAATCTATACATGCACTTCCCCCAAATGTAAACTCTAACATTTATTTTCCATGCCTTGTAAGATTTTCTAAAGTGTTTTTCTATATTTCTAGTTCTAACTTCGAACGTTGCAAGCAACTTCCAATATTCTCCTTGTGGAGACTCGAGAGTGAATCCCCCAAGGTTACAAGTTTGGAAAAAACAATGAGACAGAGATAAACAAGAAATAATATGCCTTCAATTGACTCGAATAAGAGAAGGGAAGAGCAATCACAAAATCATTCACACTAACACAAAAATTATCATTAAGATTTTATTCTGGCATGCACTCTATTTACCCTGATATGTGCATGTGATCAAAAGAGATGGAGGTATGAATAGCATACGATAATATGCCTCCACTCCATTAAAGATGGGGACCTCATTACACACATGTTAACTATAAAATCAATCAAACTATAACATAAACTGCAGTATTGCACTTGGTGCTATTTTGGTTATATGCACTCTTACTTGCTATATAAATGAGAATCTTTGTATATTTGTGTATAAATGGTTTGAATTCATATTGATGCACATGAATATATATGTTTTTTTTTTTAATTTGAATATTTTATGTAGTTTTTGGTCGACCATTTTTTTTTCGATCCAATCCGGTTTCGCATTTTTGTGGTCAACTGGTCCGGTCTAGATTATGGTTCTGATAACATTGTATATAATACATGTGGGAGGCCAACATAAAACATGGATTAGGTCCAAACAAGTAACCCTAGACGTAAGTCAACAAGGAAACCCCACATGGAGCACTCTATAATACAAGGATGACAAGAGTCACCCTAGGGTTTTACCGAACACAAAGGTGGTGCACCCTCCAACCATGATGCCCCTTGGACCCAACACTCCTCTAAGATGGTGCACTATCCAACAAGATATTATCCCAATGCTTTCTCTTACATGGTGGTTTGTTCTCCAAGTGTCCTCATGCAAGGCGCTCCACCTCTAGTTGTGTGCCACATGTCCTCTTGTGCCCAGTGCTCCTCAACATCTATGTTATGGTAATAACTTGCTCCAATGCTTTTCTCCTCAACATATGTTCTGAGTCCACAACCAACCTCCATGAAGTATGCTCCTCAACCCAACAGTCCTCAAGTCAAGTATCAAACCTCCAAGGTGTACCTCTCCTAATCAAGCAACTGACTCCCCCATTGTGTACACCGAATGGGTTAGTCAATGTGCCACATAGGATAACAACCTCCTAGGTAAGTGTGCTATGTTAGCACTTGATTCAAAGTCAAGTATCCACTAAAACTGAACAATCCATATGTCCATCAAGCATCATCGAGGGAATAGAAGACCTAGCGCTCTCCTAGCTAGGTGAAAACACTTTTGGAGTAATCCCAAAAACTAACATGTATGAGTCAATGAACCATTGTGTATCAAAAGGAGGTAACTTCTCTTTATTGTCTTCCTTGACATGTCTAATTAAGCATAGTGACAAAAAAAAATTGAGAGTGGCCTATTTAGCAACTCATCTACCAAAAAGAACAAGTATAACAATATAAGGAGAAGTGGAGGTGAGTTTGCATGCCTTATCGTCCTTATGCAACTTGTAAGTCTTTTAAGTTGCAATCATATTGTGCATGCTTAGTCGAAAGGTATGGCCTACCCAAGAACAAATGAGAGGAGTGACATCAAACTCCATTATGTCATGGAAGGGTCTCATGGCAAAGAAGATTCAACACTTTCAAATGATGAGGATAGGTTGTCCAAACTCCTTGACCCATCCAAGTTGATACAATCTGGGATGAGGTGTCATTGGCAGCTTTAGTTGTGCAACTAATCGTTGGGATACCAAATTCTTATGATGATGCAAACTAGCTAGTCCTTGACCTAACAACTTTGAGTGAAGGTTGTGAACAAGGCATCTTCACCATGATATGTGTAATGTGTGGCCATCAACACTGAATGTGGAGTGGTAGAGGTGGCACTAGTGAGAAGAGTCGAAAATTGCTTGGCGATTTTAACTTGTAGCACCTGACACTCATCATCTGAGTGTCCATACTTCATGTTGTATGAACACCACTTCCACTTCTTCTATGTCCCCACAATAGGAGAGAAAATAGGAGCGCTCATATTCTCGCCACATTTTTGGGTTGCCCCTTGGAATGGGCAAAAGGATGATAAGTTAGAAAAAAAAATTCTTCTGGATGAGAGGGTTGGGTTTATGTAGCTTAGCTTCAATCAGTATGGCTAGTTGGAAGCATGCTCCTTTCATGTAACAAGAAATAGTTCTAGTTCCTTCCAAAGATGAGGTAATAAGCTACAAATAAACTAAACATGGACAGTGTCTTCAAAATCATTGACCTCTCACTAGATGGACATTCTATTGAAAATATCAATGAACTTTTAGAGGATCCATTCTAGGATCTGTCAAAATTGTAGCCACCTCGTCGGCAATGCATCCTTGTACCCTAATGGGCAAAACTACTTGTGAACATCATCTTTGAAGTCTTCCAAGGAAATGTTATCGATGTTGAACTGGTTTTGCCAAAACCACCTTGTTTTATCGATTTACAAGGCCAACTAGTCCAAATCAAGACCCCAAAATGGAAATGGCCACTTTTGTACTGAAACCGGCCTTAAATGCCTAAATCGTCTATTTTTGTATGATTTGTGCATCAACCAATGGAACCCCATTTTTCATCATGAAAACTTCAAAAAAAAATTAAAACAATAAGAAAACAAAAACCCTAAAGTGAACCCTAGACCCCTCCCATTGCTATTTAAAGAGGTCCCCACCCTCCATTTGTCTCGCAACCTTCACTTCATCCATTTGGAGTTTTTGAGCTAAGTGTTCATCTTCATTGGGCATCATTCTTTTTGTTGGGTCGATTTGGAGAGTTGATTGAAGGGTATTGTTTTAGAGAATTTCTTGGGTTGTTATAGAACTTTTTTTGTTGTTTTGGAGCTGCCATTCAACTTCTCTTGTCTTCTATTGTTTTAAATTTGCTCTTCTTCTCTTCATTTAGATGGCTTGTGAAGGTATGTAAAAGATTCTTTCAAGCCTCCTTTTCTTCACAATTGTCAACAAAATTGTTGTTTAAGACAGGCTACGGTTTTATTTGCATATTTTTTTTCATGGTAAAAAAATTGCCATGGCTCCAAAAGACAAGAGGGATCCAACATGAGACTATTGACAATTGTTAGGGGAGAAAATGGTATGCAACTATTGTTTAAAGGAATTTGGTGGAGGCGGGGGTATCCATAGTTTGAAACAACACTATACCCCATAAGTTGAAACAACATTTAGCATATGCAAGAAGGAATGTAAAACCTTGTCTAAAAGTCTCTAATAGCTAAAAGCCGAAATGCTAAGTCATATTGAGGACTTCCAAGCAGAGAAAACCACTAATAAAAATGAGATAAGAGATAGGGAGAAGTTCAGGTTCAAAACTCAATGAAAATCAAATCCCTGGTTTTGAAGAATCTTCTTCTTTTCCTAGTGATGACCCTATACAATCCCAAATGAAATGTTTCAAACGAACTCTCTTAGAGAAGAGATTGTCACTAGTCCTGGTACATCTAATTTGAAGAGGCCACATAAACTTGACTCATTCTTTGTACCCTACACCACCCCTAGTGCTTAGCCCATTGTTGTTGCTAAACAGAGGAAGAGGGAAAGGGATGTTGCTTGGGAAAGCATGGCCAGATGGTGGTATGATGCAGACATACCTTTCAATGCTACTAATTCCCCTTACTATCAACCTATGATAGATGTTATAGCTTCATGTGGTTCAAGCTTCAAAGGCCCTAGTTTTCAAGATATTAGGGGGGCACTTTTACAAAATGAGGTTCAAAGAATAGATGAATACCTTGTGGAATTCAAAGAGTCATGGAGAAAAACAAGTTGCACAATCAAGTCTGATGGATGGACCGATAGAAGATCCCGCATCATTCTTAATTTCCTAATTTCTTACCCAAGAGAAACCATGTTTCTTAAATCAGTGGATACATCCAATCAGGTGAAGGATGCACAATTATCATTTCATCTTTTGGATAGAGTAGTTGAGGAGGTGGGGGTGGAAAATGTTGCACAAGTCATCACCAACAATGCCTCCAACTATGTTGCAACAGGAAAGATGTTGGAGGAAAAACACCCCACCATTTGGTGGACTCCATGTGCAGCCCATTGTTTGGACCTCATGCTTGAGAACATTGGGAAATTTGAGAAGGTGTAGTGGTGTGTGGAACAAGCAAAACCATAACTGGGTACATCTACAACCACACATGGGTCTTGAACCTTAAGAGGATAAGCACTAGGGGCAAAGAGCATGTCCAGTCAACTATTAAACAATTTGCAACAAACTTTCTTACCTTGCAATCCATACTTGACCAAAAAAGCCAACTTGTGGAAAAAGTTTTCTTGTGATGAGTGGAATGCATCTCAATGGAGAAAAAAGGCTGAAAGGAAAGACATCATTGACAAAGCTTTTGAGAAATATTTCTGGAAAAAGGCAGAAGAGATAGTACTATTCAATGAGCCTCTTGTGAAAGTGGTGCGAATGGTGGATGGTGATAAAACCACCATGGGTTTTATTTATGAGGCCATGGATCAAGCCAAAGAGGCAATAAAGGCAATGTATGGGGATTAAAGACAAGTATCTTCCCCTCTGTAAAATCAGCGATGATAGATGGAACAAACAACTCCATCGACCTTTAGATGGCTATTACTTGAACCCAAGGGTAAGCATTTTCAAGGCTTTTAAGTTATATTATTCATTATTCTAAAATCTATGCATTGCAAAAGTTTAGCATCTAGCCAAAGTTTCAAAGTTCAAAACTCATTTGATGAAGCTTCATTGTCTTCTAAAGGTAACATTATAAAAAATATTTTGAAGTACATGGGGAGGTAAAAGAAGGATTGTACAAATGCATTAAGTGCATGGAACCTAATCCAACGATACAAGATGAGATATACAGTACGCTCCTGCATTTCAATGGGAATATGGGTACCTTTGGCATGTCTATGGCTATCCAAAGCAAATCCAAGGACCCACCAGGTAAGTAATTTAAATGTTTTTATGTTATATTATTCATTGCAAAATTTTAGTCAAAGCTTCAAAGTTCAAACTCATTTAATGAAGCTTCTTAAGTTCTTTGTCTTCAACTCTTGTTGCAGCCTAGTGGTTGGGGTGGTTTGGTAGCCAGTGCCCTGATTTGCAAAACTTTGCAATTCGGATCTTGAGCCATACATGTGGTACTTCCGGGTGTGAAAATGATTGGAGTGTTTTGAGCACATCCACGCCAAGAAGCAAAACTGTTTGGAACAAAGTTAGTTGAATGATATTATACATTTAGTAAAACATTAGATTGAGGCACAATTAGTGGTTGAACAAGACCCCTAACTCAAGCACCATAGACTTGGATAATATTGATCCCTCATCAAAGTGGGTTGTCAAGACTCAACCAACAACATTTGACAATGAAGACCTATCTTGGATGGACTTCAACCCACCTCCACGAGCAAAGGATCTTAGCATTGTTGTTGGACAAGTACCTTCAAGCCCAAGGGAATCGACTAAGAATACCATTCCAAAGTCTGTTGATGTTGAGGATGTGGGGGATGAGGATTCAAATGATTTTGTCATATGATTAGATTGTAGAGTGTAGACTTTACTTATTAATGATTACTATGCTTATTTTTGGACTCCAGAGGCCATTTAGAGCCTCTTTGTTTATGTATTTTAGTTCGGATATGGATTGCACTCGATGGTATTTTGGTTATATGCACCCTTACTTGCGATATACATGAGAAAACTTTGTATATTTGTGTCTAATGGTTTGGATTCACGTGGATGTACATGAATATTTTTTTATCAAAATTTGAATATTTTATGTATTTTTTTATCCTTTTCTCTGATTCTGGTCCAATTTCGACCAATTTCCAAGTTTTGGGGTCCACCTGTTCGATGACCTAAACATTGCTCCCAGGTGACGATCGAAGGTTGATTGTTGGTTGCGAGTTGTTGGGTGTGAGTTTTCCACCATGTGAGGGTCTAATCCTCCATGTGAATTTTGGGGGCTAAAATTCAGTTGGCCTCTATTAGGTTCAACTGCGACTTAAAATAACCTTCCTTATTGCATATCCAAGAATTGAGCTTGTCACCATTGAGATCCCAATCAAACTTAGGCACCAAAAATTTTGTGACTAGCTTGCAACTAAACAATAAGAATCACCCAGTGATCATAGGTTGACATTGAGGTTGTAATTGGGCCTATTGTTGAGCAATGTTAAGTTATTGGAACATACTCAACATATCATACAACATTTTAATCTAAATTACTATTGTTGTTGGACATGTTGTTGCTATTGAGTAGAAAGGACTTCTAGCATGAGGCATTGTTGCAGTGACATTTGTTCAATAAAGATTTGGGCAAGGTTGGAGTCGTCTTTGGAGTCGTCTTGGGAGTTTCCGAATTCACTAGAGATTTTAAGATGATCCATAGGACTTGGCAAATGCATGAACAAAAAGTCTTGTACAACCAATTATGAGAATATCTATCAAACTAGAAAAAAGAAAGAAATTCAAAAAACAAGCACTAGAATTGGTAAAAATTGCAATTTACCACAAATTTTAGAAGCCCTCACCCCCCTTAATCCCCTTATGGGGAAAATTTTGACTTTCAGTGGTAGTCCCACAGCTTGGAAGGAAATCATCCTCTAAAGCTCACAATTCGTCTCTATGGCCTTAATCGCTTGAAGAAAGATTTTGGGTTTAAGGAAAATTCCAAAGGAAGTCTGAATGGCAACACTCTAAACAAACCCTAATCTTAAGGATATGATACCTATTGATATGATCAAAATACCAGCAATGGAAGAGACTCACATGTGAGTGATTAAACAAAGACAAGTGTGCAAGTAGAAGAGAATTGCCGAAAATGCATACTTGTTGTACATTTATTTAAATTCCTATATATAGAGTAGAAAATAGTGGGGAGAGTGAACAAAGTTGACAGTCTCCAATAAAATACAAGTCACCCAAAAGAGACGAGAATAAAGAAAAAAATTATATTAATGTCCACAAACGGCCAAAGTAGGTCAATGGGACTCAAAATTACATCCATGGAGAAGAACTAGGGTAGAAAAAAAAACCCTAGGGACTGAAGAAGTAGCTAAACACAAAGTGTACTAAAGTACAAAAACGATAAATGTTCACACGTGTTTACTAGAGACTAAGTCTCATCAAGTCTATAGCATTTTTCCCTCGATCAATTGTAAAACGAAAAAAATGGAAACAAAAAGAATTTGTCTATTGTTTAACTATCAATTACTTCCAACAAACTGAATAAGAAGGTTTTTCTATTGGTGCAATAGCCAAAAATTCATCAAATGAATTAGAAGGGAAATTAGCAAGTCCATTACATGGAAGTTCAATGTATAAAAGAGATGAATTTAAATGATCTTACCAGGTTGATGATAAGCATTGACGTTGATTAAGCTAGCATAGAGCCCTACAGCACGCTCATAGAGAGCAATCATGGCACCCACTGATCTAGGAGTTACTTCCTGCACTGTCACTGTCAAAGACTCACGATTTTTGGCGTAAAGCGCAGATCTTGTCCCCTGAGAAAATATAGACATCTCATTCAAACTATAGTAGTTTACATAAGGAGTGTTAATGAGCAAGAAATAGAGAAAGGAACCATTCCAAGGGGCTCCAAAGCAAAAAGATTTTTAATCAATTCTTCTTAGAGTCCACGCAGCATATCCTTAGAGGATCAATCTACTTGAATACTATAACACAAATCCAGACATGAAATAGCTGATGAAAACTTATAGTATAAAAAGATCACAACTCTTAATACTCTAACTAGAAGTTTGTCTGCCCTCAATTACACTGACCAACATTGGTGTTGTTTAATTAAGCGCATTAACCATGGCAAATCTAGTATACTTTTGAAAAAGAAATAATAAAAAAATTGGAAAATAAATACTTACTGATCATGGTTGAAAATCACAATAACTTGAATGCCTCCCGGTGCAAAAATTTTCATTGCATGCACTAGATCAAACAAGTATTATTCTATTTTACCCAAACTTAATTCCATCAATAAATTATTAGACCTAGCAACCAAGAAACGTGAAGCTCCAACTTCCAAGAAATATGTTAGTCTAAGTTACCAAAAATGTCTGAGAGAAATGTGGAGACATCATTCCTCATCTCAGAACCTGAAATGGAGATGATACACTTGGAAACAGCACTGAAACATTTCAGTGTCATTTCCAAAAAAAACAAAACGATGCCTTCAGAAACTGAAATGGGCAACTCGATTTTCAGCATGAGAGTGAAACATATCCCAATTTAGTGAAACATTTCAGATGCTACAAAGCGTGTTTCCAACCTGGAAAAGTGATCTTTGGACATGAAAAACAACAAATAAAAAAAAAACTAAAATCGAATTTGGCTTATTTCATCATTTGTGTCATCATCCAACTCAGCGACATTATACAACTACTCTATATAGAGAAGGCAATGTAACGCAGGACCAATAATACTAGTGACCTTGTGCCAAAAATCCTGTAAATTTCTCTGCAGGAAATTGTTAGTGACATAGCAGAAAGATAGCCAGTTGTTCCAAGCATAATTGCAGCAACAGCACATAGCCAACAAAACCTGAAATTCTTCTGCATGAGAATTGATCTTTCTGATATGGATAAGTCTACCTTTAGTAAAGTTCTTCAAGGTTTGTATACATGAGGAGACCCATCTGCATGCCATAGTCTAACATGATGGCATGGATGACCCAAAACACCTTTGGTAAAATGTGGCCAAACCCTCCATGTGGACTGCATTACCATTGCTCCTACAGCTTACAGTGTTACACACAAGTGCAGTGTCAAAGCCCTTCTCTCTGCCACCAAATTATTTGGGCAAAAGAACAAATGTGGTAGTAAACAGAACCACAACTTCTTAGCAGTTGTTAGAGGAAGCTATTTGGCAATTAGAAACTCGATTTACAATTATTAAGTCACTTGTCACTTGATCAACTTATGGTAAAAAAGCCAAATCTTTTTGTTGAACTTGTGTCAATTGTCCTCGAGGGTCAAAGCAATTGTATCTACAATGGCTATGATAGGATATCTAACATGAAAGTAATCCATATCACTAAGCAATCAGCCATTTATGCATTTCTTCATCCAAGCTGTGCAAGAATTTAACCCTGGCCTACTTGAATTCAAGTTGGTCCTCCTCTTTAGCACACACTAACCACCAAACCCACTCATTTCCAAGCATAAAGAATAGTTTACTTGAGAGAACATCATCTACTTTGCTTGAGTTTTGACCCTTGAAAGTGTATAGTTTTTTATTAACCAAGCATTGGTTCATTAGTTGTATGTAACTTCGAACCACATAGCTTTGAATTGTAAAATGTGTTCATATGTTCAAATAACAGTTGGTGGGATTTCTAACCAAGATTGTAGTGTGTTTGGATGAGCAAGTTTCAATGTTCCAAAAGGATTGTCTTAAGCAAAGTTCCATTATGCTTGTAAGGTTTGAAGTCCATCATAGGACTAAGTAGATAGATCTTTGCTCTGCACATGATACATCAAGTAATCTACTCCTCGTGGGATTTCCTATGATGGCCTTGAGACAAAGCCTCATGCATGGAAAATTGTCATTTTTTTACAAGTAACCAAGCACCCCACCCTCCAACCCATTAGTAAGGGTAAGATATTCCTCATAGCTCTCAGCCTCAGCAACAATTGGCTCAAAAAAAACAAAGTATGTCACAAGCGGGATTTGAACCCGAGTGGAGAGGATAACATCCCCCCCCCCTAACCACTAGAGCTAGACCCAAACGACATGAAAATTGTCGTATACCTTTTTAATCACTCATTTGTAAATAAAGAGTTACCGATGACCACTCTTCATTGTTCTAAAATTATTCTAAAATTATTCTTGCCAGATTTCAGGACAAAAATATTGGTTTCCCTCCCCATTATTTTGAACTACTGGAAAAGGGCCAATTCGTAGCACATTTAGACTACAGCTTCTAAAAACCTTGACATTTCTCATTGCAAATCCTGACAATTTCTGTCTACCATACTGAACCTGTTTCCCATTTCATTTCACATTTTTCGTTTCTAGTAACATATATTTATATGATTAAGCTCATCTGCCTCTATTGATCCTGAATTGAAACCCCATAACTGCAGCCCTCTTTTGTGTTTCAAATTTCAATCATCTTGAACGGCTGATTTCATTATGATTAAGCATCCTCAATGATCTGCAGTTTGCCACCTGTCCTAATCTGATGTCATAGACTATCCAAAAGGCAGAACTGCTGGGTTAAAAATTTCTCGGTTGATTGTAAAGATTATTTTCCTAAGGAAGAACCATACTTCCCACCAAAAAGTGAAGATATGTATACAGAAACTTATTGTAAATTCACTAACCTGCAGCATACCAAAAAGGTAGTCCCCACAAGTAACACCAGGTTCAAGTTCCCAGTCATGGCCTGGTGGCCTGTCACGGAGCACCTCAATAAAGGTTACAAAGAAGTTGTGAACTCCCTCTCTCAGTTGCTGAATGTAGCTACAGAAACCAATAAATTATTGTTAATGGCAGTCACTATTCAGGCTTGATAGAATAACACTGAGACCCTTATCTCAGACCATAAATGAAAGCATTAAGAACTTACGCATGCTGATCTGTGCTTCCTTTGTTCCCATATACAGATAGGCCTTGGTTGACCTGATAATAGGAAATTATAATCATATAATTCCAAACATTAGTAGTTAATCAAAATATCCAAGAGATGTGGCATCTCATCCAAATATCAAAAAAGTGCCAGCAATAAATTAACAAACGGTGTATCCCATAATTACCCGGTTTCCATCTAAATCAAACTCTTTTCCAAGAGATTCCATGACAAGCTGTTGCAGATAGCGGCTAAACAAAAGCAGACTATCTTTATAAGGAAGAACAACCATATCCTGAGGAAAACAGGGTGGTGCATTAGTATGCTAAAACAAATTATACATAATGGGATTACAGCAAGAAACAGGAAGATATAATCTCACTATGCAAATAAAACATAAAACTTTAAAAGTACTCTTATAATGAGCAGAAAGAAATACAGTAACATAATACAACAATGCTTTGAAGTCCGAATCTCTAATGGAACAAACCTTGGACCCTATACCATCAGAGGCCCAATACCAGGATAGTGCCAACAAGGCTGCAGGATTGGTTTTAACCTGAAGAAATTGCATCAAAAAAAATAGTTTTAAAGGTTTCATGAGATAAAGCAACAAATGGAATCATCCACACGTGGTAGTTCAACTAAAAATGATATATACCACAGGAATCCTAGTAGCTTCATCCATTATAGATGCACCAGTAAGCATTTCCCTGATATCAATACCCTGAACATGAAAAACAAAAGCTCTGAGAAACTGTATGGACAGCATTACAAGCAAAAAGTAAATTGGAATTACTCCATGAATTGAAGAAACAGACCTGAAGAGCTGCTGGAAGCAGTCCAACAGCTGACAATTCAGACGTTCGACCTCCAACCCAATCAAACATTGGAAATCTTGCCACCCATCCTTCTATCCTAGCAGTGTTGTCCAGTAATGACTTCTCCTGAGTAATGGCAACACCCTGAACGAAGAGAGCCAAAAGAGTTTATTCCATTCACTTTTATTCAAGAAATTCATAAGCTTGAACAAACTTGAAACTGAAATCAACTTAGGAAAAATTAGCTCAAAATAATTAAATCTCATCATGCTTATGCCATTATTTAAAGCAAATGTATAATAATCTAAGTTGCATGGGTACCAGCACCAGGTGAAAGGGTGCCTGAAGTTCTGAACCCATCCCAAGTTCCATCTCCCGTACAGGATTCAGAAATGGGGACTTCATCTCACGAAACCAAACAAACCAGATTCTTCACTGAAGAACCAGGTTCCTCCCAGCTGGTGAGTGGGGATGGTGGCCCAGAACAGGTACCTGAATCCCACTTTCGGGTGCCCCAAGGGCACATCCTCCACAAACAAAGACACACATATATATACTTTTTTAAATTTTAAAAGGGCCCAAAAATGTAAGGATATGGTGGGGCCTGACCGGATTCCTAATCCTTCACTTACCTCACACCCTTGTGCACTCAAAACACTAACTCACCGTCTTATTTTACCATTTCATTTCCAGCACTAAGGTAGAAACAGTCTAGCAGTGAAGGAATTTTGGTGCTCTATTCTTGCGAAAAATATGTGGACAACGAGAAACAATGACATGGCAAAATGGACTGAATGGAGTATGACGTATGTACTTGCCACTTGATTTAACTTTTTAAGACTCGAGAGTCCAGTCCTATTAATGTCTATTTCAGTTTTCAAGTGATAATGATCAAGTTGATTGTTCAGTGTTTTTTATAATCCTTGTATGATTGTTCAAAACTTCAACGAAGCAATGTGCATGTTTTGGTTGTTACTTGCTGAAAAAAAAATTATGCAATGTGCATGTTTTTAAATTTTTTCATATTAATTAATATATACATATATACAATGTACCCTTGACGAACCCAAGTCCCCTGTTTAAAAAAGGGTCATCCATGTCCCAATCCCCGAACCGAAGTACCCTAGCAATTTAAATAATAATGTCAACAAATTCATTCCATCATTACAGAATTCCAATAAAATGCAGATCATATCAATCCGCACTGTAGGAATTCAAGTCATCCTGTGGCATACACTCTTTTTATTAGTAAGACTGCTAAACATGTCATGAGAGCCTTCAATATTCCATTTAACTCTTTCAAGTTTTAATAGTGTGTCCAATAACACAGTACAAACTAACATGGCATGCAAAATCATCTATCAGGGGCTAAAACTGTTCCAATTTGCAGTGCTTGTGACCCTGTATAGCCCTGAGTTCAAAGGCACACCATCATTAATCATGAAGTTGTCTATTATCTGCAAAGTCTTTCCAATACACCATGCTCCCTTAATACAAATTCTTTCCAAAGTGAAGATAGATAAACTAAGAATCCAAACCTGCTTGGAGAAATCAAGGCCCACTTCACGAAAGGCCTTCTGCACTTCCAACAATCCATTTCTAGTTTCCGGAGTGCCTCCACTCTGCAGAAAGCAAGATTGCTCCATCTAAATGCCCTCATGAAATATTCTCAGTACGATTTCTATTTAGAAGGATAAGTCTTTATATGGCTAAAACATATTAGTCTAAGAGCCCTGTGAGATCGACAAACCTTTGAGATAACAATCACAAGGGTTGAAGAAAGTTCTGGTCCAAGCTGAGCAATTTGGTGATCAATGCCCGCAGGGTCTGTGTTATCAATAAATCTTATCTGCAAAAGGGAGAAAATGTTAGTATAATACAGACCCTGTAACATTGTCTTATGTATTTGCATCACAGACTATAAGCCTATTAGTATAACACTCATTAAAAAAAGAAAATATATAAACAAATCCATTAAGCTGCTACCATATCTGCTATGTTTGATGGAAGGTAAAGCTTAAGCTCATGATACATACCTGTACAAGCACAGACATTTAGCTAAGATGCAAGCCAGCATATGATCATTTCCAATTGAATTGAATAGCATAAGATGTCTTACAAAAAAAGTAGTTTAAAAACAAATGGAATTAACCCCTGTGAATAACATTTAAATTTGCAACCAGAATTCGGGAGGAGACATAGAAATAGACATGAAAACAAATCAAAGACCAGAATGGCTAAATGAGATTCACTTTCAAAAGTCTAAATAAACCCATTGTTGTCAAGACAACATGAACACTACATCAAATGGTATTTTATTACACAACTAATCTTTTAAAGCAAACTCTTCATGGGCTGCACCTGGTTTTAACTCCAAATAAAGGCAGTAACCTTCGAAGACAAATGAAATACCTTTAGAGGAGGATTATCTGGAGCCAATGCCTCTGCAACAAATTCTGGACCCAAAGCTGACCCTCCAATTCCCACAGATAGCACCTGAGTAAAGCGACCTGTTGGAGAGGATGGTGCCTTGATCTGTTACAGTGAAACATGCAGTCATAAACAAACAGAAAGGTGGCTAGTATATGAAGACTAAGTTCAGATATATGCATAAGCAACCCTCTGCAAAATTATATAGGAGAAACTGTCAAAATGGAAATGTGTTTCGAAGACAAAGACAGTTTCTAGACATTCATGGCATTTACTAATGTACCCTGAGTCACATGACACTGGGACACGCAGGACACGAGGATATGAGTATCCAAAACATCAACCTATATAAAATTGATATATATAAATAAATTAGAAATACAAAAATGAAATATAAGATCCATTTTTTTAAGAAATTAGAACATTTACAAAATATCGATACAACTAGTTGCTACATCAACGATGATCATATTCAAACACAACAAAAATTAAAATATTCAATACACATAAAATAGGAGTTCAGAAGTTAGAACCATAAACTACAGTTTTCTCGTTAAGTCATTTGATGTCATCAAAATCAAAATGTATTACATAGATACTAAATCACCGATACTGTAGGTGGGAATGCCAATGGCAAATACAAAATAGGGCACATACTAGAACCATAGATGGAAGAATCTCATAGCTCGTCACTGTCAATAATCCTCCTCCATGTCAGAATCATCAAAATCCCACCATTGTCACTACTCTCTCCTCCTCCTCTATATTCAATCCAAGATTTGCATCTGTTGTTGTGGAGGATGACCAAGAGGATCACCATCATCAAAAGCGATCAACTCTAGCACTTGTTCGTTAAGATCCAAGTTGGTTAATGCCAACACAACATTGTGGTCCAAACACATATCATCAGGAAATACATCCCACATCTTTGTGTTTCCCTCCAACCACTTGTCCCTCGTCCTCTAAATAAGACAGTTTGGAGTGCAAATACACCATTGTCTCTGCTCTAGACTACTCAAGCCTGTGCTTTTTCAAACTATGAAAATTCTCATATGTGTTCCAATTCCTCTAGCAACAAGAGGATGAAGTAACTTGAAAGAGGGACCACATTGCTAATTGTTGTAGAATAGGGCATGCTGCTCCATGGGTGTTCCCCACCAAGCATAGGGCTTCTTAATACCGATCTCCAAGCACATCATAGCCTCCAAATCTCCCAGTGCTGGTGGAAAACTTTACGAAGTCCCCATCCACCTTATCAAGGGATGCCCTGTCTTGATATATCCTTCTAAATGCTTCCTTCCTCCCCTGTGAAATCTGTCTATCCATGTGAGGAGGGAATCTACGTTAGGGCTCACCATTGAGACAATCATTACTGTAGTACATGGGATTCAACGAGTAAGCCAAGCAAGGTAAAGGTGTGCAATTCTTCTCCCACTTAGTGATAAGAATATAAACATCTTAAGATGGGTTGGTCCGTACCTGCAAACCACAACAAAGAAATGGTAGAGTTCATGATCTTAATGGTAAGATCTCCCCTCTCCCACCCAACCATCATCATGGACTCCTACCCCTCATAAACATCTTAAGATGGGTTGGTCTGTACCTGCAAACCACAACAAAGAAATGGTAGAATTCATGATCTTAATGGTAAGATCTCCCCTCTCCCACCCAACCATCATCTTGTTGATATTATGGTAGCTATGGGAGGTATTTACCTCCACGTGTAAACCTGACAAGGATAGAATACTCCGGGAAGCAAGAAGAAACCCTAATGAGTTGGCTAATAACCCTAGAAGACTTGTCGGCTCAAGAAGATAATTTATATTAGGTTATTAGCCTCTAAGAGAAGAAGTCGGCCAGAAATAATAATATATACTAAACAGACAGATACCCAGAATGAGAAGTCAGCCCAGGCAGTTAGCCAGAATTAGTATAAATACAGGAGGCCAGTTCTCATTCTGGCAGGCAGTCTCAGAATTGCAAAGTAGCACTTGTGCGCACTGCAGTTGCCCAGTTTCTGCGCAGGTTTGGAGGAGAGTTGTCGTTGCAGCTGCTGCAGCTAGCAATTACGCTTGGACTATCTCTTGGCTAGGGTTTGGACTATCTGATCAGCTCTTGTTGGTGCGCTATCCTTGGGGAAAGGTGCGCTACCCTTTGTTTGGCTATCTAGCCTAGGGTTTGCTTCCAGAGTGATTCTTTGTCAAGGTTAAGGTGCTCCGAGGGTGGCTTYGGCCTATGGTTGGGTGACAATAGAGATATTGTCCATGGTAAAACGAGCACATCCATTCATATTCTAACAGGATATGGGCCCATACCTCCTTCATTCAATCTAACCGCTAGAAGGAAACATAGCCAAAAGGATATTAAGCTCGTTGAAGAACTGTCGCTAGGGTTTCCTAGCAGGAGCAATCACCAAAGCACTGTCGCTGGGGTTTCTAGCAGGTGCAGTTGCAAAAACCCTAATCCTCCCGTTGAGGCACCTTAAGTGAAGAGATTGACCTAATCTCCGGATAGATCAGTGCGCCCTAGCCTAGCGCACCTCCTGGTACTCTTAGAAAGCCAAGACGTGAAGTTTGAGCTTTTGGTCAAATCTAGGGTTGACCAAGTCAAAGCAGCCATGACTTACTCTATGGAGTCAGAGAACAAGTTAGATGGAGCTTCTAACTTCTGAGCGTGGAAGACAAGGATTGATCTCATCCTTGCCAAGAATAAAGTGTTGGATATCGTGAAAGGAAAGATCGTGAAACCAGAGTTTGAAGAAGGGAAAGAAAAGGAACTGCAGAACGTTGCAGTTACGGAGAAGTTCAAAGACGGTGACATCAATGCTAAGAGCATCATAGTGGAATCTATAAAAGACCGCTTGACACCCTACATCTCCCATCTTGACTCATCAAAGAAGATGTACGATGCCCTGACAAATCTCTTCTCAATCAGAAACATTGGACAAGTTATGAGTCTGAAGAATGAGCTCTGTGACATGAAGATGAATGATGATGACAGCATAACATCATACTTTGTGAGGATCTCCCAGTTAAGAGATCAACTACAAGTTATTGAAGAGATCACTTCAAAGAAGGAATTGGTAAACATAGTACTCAATGGTCTTCCCAAGACGTGGGATGCATTTGCCGCAAGCATGAACACAAGGAAGGAGTATCCGACATTTGAAGAACTTTGGACTTGCTATGCTCAAGAAGAATCAAGGATCAGTGCAAAAGAGAAACCCCAAAAGAAGTACGATGATCAAGCCTTCACAGTAAGATTCAAGAATTTCAGGAACAAAAGGAAGTTTGGTTCAAGGAGGAAGTCAAATCAAGAGAAAGACATTTCAGAAGTACAATGCTTCAATTGTCGAAAGTATGGCCACTACAAGAATCATAGTCCCGAGCTAAAGAAAAGGAAGGAGAAACACGAAGCATCAATTACCGAAGAAAAGGAACCTACAAAGAAGACTAAGCAGGACAAAAGAGACTTCTTCTTCTGTAGGTAACAATACTCTTCTTAGTTCTTGTACATATCTTGTTTGCATCGTCTTTGTACATATCTTGTATATCTATCTCCTGGAAGATAATGTGTTCCAAAAAGAACTATACCGATGGAAGAACAAAAGATAAGGATTGATATCATTAGATAATACATGAAAGAATGAAATACATCAAACAAATCATGTGAAAGCTATTGCAAGATAAGTCGAATCAATCATGAAGAGACCTAGAAGAAGCAAAGACAGAAAGAAGTCAGCAATCGAGAGGAAATTGGAGAAAGACTTATGACGTTTTGTAGAAGACAACAAGATGGAAGCATGGACTCGGCTAGACAGAGAAAGCCAATTATATATTGCAAAAGACAATGAAAATGCAAACGGAAGCGTGGACTCTATTAGACGGAGGGAGCCGATTATATGCACTCTTACATGAAGCAAGGATTAGGAGGGAGCTAATCCTATGATCCATTGAAGATGATGAAGTATATATCCATGGTAGTAACCATGAAAGACAGTACGTGCTCAGTTCAACCTCAGAAGAAGTCTTCTTCGAAGAGAAGCCTTAAAGTATCCCTGGTTGTCCATCCAGATCCGTGATCCCATGATAAAAGAAAGAAGTGGAATCTTTAGGGCATGGAATCTATAAGAAACTCCATGGACCCAAAATCTAAAGAAAAACATGAGGAAGAACATGAAGATTCCAAGAAAGAAGAAAAGCCTGAACAACCATTCATTGTATCGAGAATCACAAGACTACCAGTCTAATATGAAAACAATCAAGCAGAACTGAAAGTTGTGATGAAGAATAGTATGCGGAAGACTTATGAATAAAAGCATTGCAAGATCTAGAACTAGAGGTTCTCCTACATGGAGGGAGAAGACTATGATGATTGCTCGTTCCGGTAAACCAGACATACCTCTACATGAGTCATTATATCATCCATAGGTTGGAGTGCTACATCAAGATGAATGCAAAGACTGTTCTCCAGAGCAATTGAACAAAGAGCATATGAAGAGCAACCTCAAGACCTTGAGGCATACCAGAAAGAGACCCTTGTATACAGATGGAAGAAGATAACTCGGTGAAGAACCTCCAATGCACAGCAGAAGCATGGTGAAGATTCTCTATAACAGAGATATTGTATCAAGATGATTACTCAGTAGATCAGATCTCATGATGACAGAAGAAGTGCCACATGGATATGTTCCAGTGTTCCAACAATGATATACTTTATTGATCAGAGCTACATGAAGCCTTCAGAGAAAACCAGTGCTCTAGAACGAAGTACATTTGAAATCAAGCATTACATTATCCGTGATAAAGTTCAAAAAGGAGAAAGAGGTTTTCCATTACATATCTCCACAGATGAGCAGATAAGCAGACATTTTGGTAAAGCTCCTATCCAAGATGAAAGAGTTTGCGTACTCAAGTTGGAGCTCATGGAAACGACTTCCTTATTGAAAAAGGAAGAGATGACTCACAGGTTGGGAGGGAGCACTGATATGTATTGATTTATGGACAGTCATTTTTCAATTCGAAAAATGGTCCAGGATGAGCAGTTTCCTTTCCAGTTCGGAAAGTGGATTGAGATTTCTGACGGACAGCGATATCCCATTGTGGTTAACATGGGAAATGGTCCGGATTGTTGATGTATCTTAGACAGCGACTTCCCATTGTGGTTAACATGGGGAGTGGTCTAGGGCAGTCTCTCTTCTTGAGGGTTACTCAAGAAGACTGGCTCGCCTCGCCGAACAGCGATTTCTCATTGTGGTTAACATGAGAAATGGTCTGTTTTGGAGGTTGATACAGAACAGTCTTTTCCTCTTGTGGTTAACAGAGGAAATGGTCCGGACAGTCATTCCTTAGGGTTTATACATTCTCTCCAGGGTGCACTTTGATTAGTGTAGGAGGAATGGCCCAGGGTGGAGAATGGTCCAGGCTTATCAATCAGGGACAGGCATTCCTTAGGGTTTATACATTCTCTCTAGGGTGCACTTTGATTAGTGTAGGAAGAATGGCCCAGGGTGGGGAATGGTCTAGGTTCAGAAATCAGGACAGTTATTCTTCCTTGCTTGAGAAGAATAGTCCAGATATCTCATTGTTCTACTCTGAGGGCAGATATTCTTTCAGATCTCACAAACGTGAGTAAAAGATTGGCCCAGATGATTCAGTTTATATCATAACATTGTTTCTGTGCAGGTTGCTATCAGATGATTGTTATGAAGACTGTATGACAGTAGATGTATACTACTGTGGTGGATGTGTTCCACTGTTCGTGACTATACGATGTTGATCAAGTACTTGTGTGTTACTTGGTGTGGTAGTGTACCACTGGATTGTAGTTATGTACTACTATGGATAGACACAGTTGTGTTCTATTTTTGTCTTGATTGCCTTGAAGACTATCAACAGTTTATTGGAAATAATTATCAGCCAGATGAATGATGAACAGAGATTTTCCAGACAGAAAATGGTTCATAACATTTACTCTTCTAGATTAGAAGAATGGCTCTTGTATCACTCTGTGGAGTGAGCATCATGTCTGATTACTCATATAGAGTATGGTTTCGAGAGATGATACAGCTGATGATGATGGTGCTCATGATCTAGTCATGATCTAGTCTATATAACTATGTTGATGCTACCCGGTGAATGGTATGTTTTGTGCTCAAGACCATTACCTGTAATACCTCCCTAGCTAGGAGGGAGTGTTGATATTATGGTAGTTGTGGGAGGTATTTACCTCCACGTGTAAACCTGACAAGGATAGAATACTCCGAGAAGCAAGAAGAAACCCTAATGAGTTGGCTAATAACCCTAGAAGACTTGTCGTCTCAAGAAGATAATTTATATTAGGTTATTAGCCTCTAAGAGAAGAAGTCGGCCAGAAATAATAATATATACTAAACAAACAGATACCCAGAATGAGAAGTCGGCCCAGGCAGTTAGCCAGAATTAGTATAAATACAGGAGGCCAATTCTCATTCTGGCAAGCAGTCTCAGAATTGCAAAGCAGCACTTGTGCACACTACAGTTGCCCGGTTTCTGGTTTGGAGGAGAGCTGCCGTTGCAACTGCTGCAGCTAGCAGTTACGCTTGGACTATCTCTTGGCTAGGGTTTGGACTATCTGATCAACTCTTGTTGGTGCGTTATCCTTGGGGAAAGGTGAGCTACCCTTTGTTTGGCTATCTAGCCTAGGGTTTGCTTCCAGAGTGATTCTCTGTCAAGGTTAAGGTGCTCCGAGGGTGGCTTCGACCTATGGTTGGGTGACAATAGAGATATTGTCAATGGTAAAACGAGCACATCCATTCATATTCTAACACATCTAACACTGTATCCTTGACCTTTTTTGAAGCAGTTTGATCTCTCTCTCCAAAGAGACCAAAACTCTAAATAACAATGGCTCCAAAAGCGGTCTTGAACCCCCTCAAGCTCTTAAGCACATTGACTAAGGAGGCAAACAGAGTATCTATAATCTTCAACAACGATAGATTTGTGTGCTCTTTGTAAATTGTGGTGGCATTGGTATGGTTTTGTACAAAATTGTAGATATGGTGTGCATCATCAATATGGTTTTGTACAAAATTGTAGATATGGTGTGCATCATCAATGAGAGTTCCCATCCATGTAACATCCAAATCAATCGATTTAAGTGCTAAATTCAAAGAATGAACAATAAAAGGTGTCCAAAATCTCTCTAGATATTTAATTTCCACAATCATACCAGCAACCTTACAAACATGTGCATTATCTATGATAATTTGCACACAAGAATCAACACCTACATATCCAATGACTTTAATGAACAATTCACCCATATACGGTGCATCCTTGTATTTTCCAAGAGCATCCATCCGTTTCAAGAAGACTAGTCCATTTTGGGATGACACAATGAAATTGATTTGTGGATGGCACGCTGCATCCATCAAAAACAATTCTAACACCAGATGAGGGTCATGATGATTTAATAGGTACTAGGATTTTATCCACCTCATTCTTTTCCTTAACCAACAATGTGGTTCTAAGCTTCTTTGAACTGAGAAGCACATAACCAATTGGAGCCCATTCAACTAGAGCCCGACACATCTCAAAAAACAAAGGGGACTATGCAATATTAAACGAAAAGAAGTTGAGATAGAAAAAACCCAATGGTAAGATCAACCTCCTCTCGCCACTCTTGTTGAAAGATCTTGTCCATTGGACTGCAACTAGCTTCTTTCTTGCTAGCCAAATTGCAGCTGCACTCCCACTCTTGTTGGATAGCTTCCTCAAGAATGGAAGAGGATTCTCATCTTTGTATGTCATACTTGTTGTTACCACCCTAACCAAGCCAATATTATCCTCTCTTAACATATTTTTTCAGTGGGTTGCAGTCACCACTTTACATGCTCCAAGTCCACATTTAAGGCCCAACAAATTGCCCATAACTCAATAGTAGGTGCTCTTGATCTCAATATTGCAGTAATTACATGTCCAAACAACATTTCCTCCCCCAACAAGCTTTGGCACGGGCCCTTGTTTTCTTGTTACATACTTCCACAGCGGATATTTTTGTTCTTTAGCTTCTTGTCTTGCTACTCGCAACAAATGGATAAGTAACAGAGATAGATGAACATGGAGGAGGGGGGACAACGCCAAAACTGGCAATCTTCCCTTTTCTATGACTTTACCAACTACCCTTTAATGTGACTTTATTACATTTAAATTTAGTATTGAAATTGCTTCAGATTGGATCATTATATCATTTGTCATCTATCTCGATACTTTCAGAGTGGAAAAAATTGGAAGAATCAACTTGCAAGGTCATTTCAATGGCAGGCCCGAGTTTGGAAAATTGGGGTTTGAAACCATCCGTAGCCATTTTGAGGCATCAAATGGCATTTTTAGGGGTCAAAACTTCATCATCTTTAGCTCAAACCCCCTGACGCTATTTTATACATCAAGAACTTTCCAACTGTGCAAAAATTGCATCAATCG
>JASDQU010103849.1:7614-34550 GCA_032191745.1 Picea mariana
GTATGAAAAGATAGACTCTTTCTTTCTTCAACAAGGTTTTATGAGGAGAAAAAGTGATCCAAATCTGTATACCAAATTTGATGAACAAGGGTATATAGTATTGATTTCATTATAGGTTGATGATTTAATAATTATAGGAAATGCAGAGAAGTTAATTGATGAAATCAAGGAGCAGTTATCAAAGGTATTTGAAATGAAAGATCTTGGTGAGTTACATTACTACCTAGGTCTTGAAGTTTGGAGAAATGTAGGCCAAACTTTTGTTTGTCAGAGTAAGTATATTAGAGAAATACTTAAGAGATTTAAAATGGATCAGTGTAAGTCTTCTATTGTTCCCATGCAACAAAATGTGAAACTTTCTTATGATGATGGTTCGAAGGAGGTGAATGGCACTGTGTATAGACAGATGGTGGGTAGTCTGAATTATCTCACCACAACCAAGCCTGATATTTCATATTATGTGAGTGTGTTAATTCAATTCATGGCAAAACCTCATGAAAGCCATTGGAATGCAGCAAAGGCAGTACTCAGGTAACTAAAAGGTACACTTGATTATGGTATTAAATATACTGATGCATCTGATGTTGAGTTGACAGGTTATTCAGATTCTGATTGGGATGGCAATCTGGATGATCGAAGATCAACCACTGGATATGCGTTTAGCATTGGATCCGAGGTTGTTTCATGGAGCAGTAAAAATCAACCTACTGTATCTTTGTCTTCTACTGAAGCAGAATATAAATCCTTGTGTGCAGCAACTTGTGAAGTTGTTTGGTTAAGAAGACTTCTTCAAGATGTTGGAGAAGAATGAAAGGAACCTATGATGATCAGATGTGATAATCAAAGTTCAATCAATATTGAAAAGAATCCAATTTTTCATGCAAGGAAAAAGCATGTTGAAGCTCAGTATCATTTTGTTCAAGAAAATTTGCAGTCAAATGAAATAACTCTTGTGTATTGTAATACTAGTGAAAATGTTGTTGATATTTTCACTAGGCCTTTTGGAAAGATTAAGTTTGAGTTGTTTAGGGAGATGTTAGGTGTATAATTCAATCCATTCTCCATTAAGGGGGAGACTTGGAAATAATGGAGTAAGCGCCAGTTGTAAGCGCCAGTTGTAAGCTTCAGTTGTGAGAGTCAGTTGTAGGCGTGTTCAGAGTCAGTTCATAGTTAAGAGTCTAGTTGTCTTTGGTTTGCATGTAACCGAATCGGTAGAGTCTTTTCCTATATAAGGATGTAATCTGTCTTCATTGAATAATAAAATAGAAGTGAGCGTAACCTCACCAGTTGTTTGTTTCGCATATTTTATCTATATCATACCCCAATAAAGAAGAAGAAGAAAAAAGAAAGGTAGACAAAGTGAATTCCACCTATTATGATGATAATGGATAATTGATGGATAAACTCCATCGTTGTCGTTTCCCTTTTTAGTGGATTTTAGCTTCCAAGAGTTCTAGATGTTCGTAAAGCTGCTACAGTTTGACAGAGGTACGTTTAGTGTCATACTATGTAGGCCATGTTCCCAAACCGTGACATGAATCGATCGTCGAAGGAGCCCCTAGCAACGATGTTAAGTGCATTTTATTTTAGTTTCAAGTGAATTTTTAAGGTTGCGTAAACGTTTTATTTTTTTTCTTTTTTCTTTTTTCTTTATCAAGTTATATAAATTTGAATGAAACTGATAAATGGATTCACCTATTGAATAGAATTTGTGACCCTGGAACCTATGAAGGGGTCCACTTAAATTGGTGTGTTGATATCAAACATAAAAATAGATAACAAGGAAATAACTCTGATTATTTAATGGTTTATATGGCATATCTAATATTACATTAGAGGTCTTTTTGTTCCTAGCATTTTTTCTACCCCTAATCTAGTAGTGTCCAATAGGGTTTTCTTCTGAACAATGTTTGAAGGTTAATTAAAAAACTAAAGACTATGTTGAAATGGTTGAGAAATGATATATATAATTTAACATCATGTATGGATAGATAAAAGGAAAGTGGACATTATGTAATTATGATATCTCCCTAAAGATAAAATATATGTACATTATCATTATTAGAATTTTTTTTAATGGTGTCTAGTGAATTGATGTGGTCTTTCTGTTAGTTTCATAATGATGATCATTATAATAACAATTTTCAAGCACTTATACATGTAATTAATTCTCACTAGACTTTTGTAACATTACACATGGAGATAGTTTTGGATTTATTTGGTGGTGATCCATCTCTCAAGTAATGGTGAATTACACT
This sequence comes from Picea mariana, assembly GCA_032191745.1. Taxonomy (NCBI): domain Eukaryota; kingdom Viridiplantae; phylum Streptophyta; class Pinopsida; order Pinales; family Pinaceae; genus Picea; species Picea mariana. Next base: position 9,873 of record JASDQU010103849.1, read on the forward strand.
CTTGGGGAATTCTTATCCACTACTTCTCCCTTATATTTTGATGACATCAATACTTACCTCATCATCCACCTTCATGGATTGGTTATGTCCACGCATGATTATTCCCTATGATCAATGGTACAAGTTTCTCATCATTACTATATATCTAGACCTTCGTGGTATGAATGTTGTTATGTTGAAGATAGTTATGACCATATTAGCATTGAATGTCCTTTTATGGAATATTATATATAAAAGGAAGTGGATATTTAATTGATCCTCATTGAATAAAATTTGTGACCCTAGAACCTATGAAGGGGTCTTATTAAACCGGTGTGTTGATATCAAACATAAAAATAGATAGTAAGGAGGAAATAGCTCAAATTATTTAATGGTTTATAGGGAATTCCTAATATTACATTGGAGATCTTCTTGTTCCTGACATTTTTTCTACACCTAATCTAGTAATGTCCAATAGGGTTTTCTTCTGAACTATGTGTGAAGGGTTGATCTAATTAAAAAAACCCAAGACTATGTTGCAAGGTTTGAAAAATGCTATATATAATTTAATGTTGATATTATGGTAGTTGCAGGAGGTATTAACCTCCATGTGTAACCCTTGGCTATAATAGAATATTCTGGAAGAAAGAGAAACCCTAAACAAATGTGTAAAATCCTTAGAAGACAAGTCGGCTCAGTAAAATAATTAATAATAAAGTATTATATTCTAGAAGGACAAGTCGGCCCAGACGAGTGACAAGAACCACTATAAATAGGAGGTGCTTGAGCTCATTTGTACTCACTCATATCACTCACTCTCTCAAGTATAGCGCAAGTGTGGAGCTGCAACTGCAAGAATGGAAGGTGGATCTTTTGGGGTGTTTCTTGGTCTCTCTCTCTAGCGTTATCTAGCCTAAGACATGGGCCCTACCTTATAGTATATCTTGGTGGTATTCTTGGTGAAATTCTTGGTGGTATTCTTGGTAAGTTCAACTGCAGCTATTGCAGTTGAGTATTCTTCTTGTTCTTTCATATTGTGACTTTATTTATGGTGCGCTATCTTTGGAGAAATATGCACTCTCTTGGTTATTAGTTGGTTCTAGTGTTGCTTCTGGAATCATTCTATCTAGCAAAGGTTATGGTGCTCGAGGGTGGCTACATGCCTATGCTTGGGTGACAATATTGTGATATTTTCTATGGTTAAACAAGCACATCAAATATTATAATAGGTTATGGGCCCACACTACCTTCAGAACAGTCTAACTGCTAGAAGGTAGTGAGAGATTTCTTTGTCAAGCTCGTTGTAGCACCAAATGGAGCTGCAACTAGGGTTTCTAATTTTGTAGCTACAACAAATCCTAACCTAATCCTTTGGGAACTTTAAGTGAAGCATTTGGCATAATTTCTAGGTATTCTAGTGTTCCCTATCCTAGCGCACTCTCTGGTGCCCTCAATCAGCAAAAACACCAAGTTTGAGTTCTTGGTCAAAGTCAAAGGTTGACTGGTCAAAGTCAAATTCAAAGGTTGAGTTTTGGTCAAAATTGAAATTTCAAGGATCCTAGCTTGTTCTAACATTGAACCTTTTTTATTCAGTTTCTAACCTCTTCTTTTCAAGATGGTGTCTAGTTTCAGTTTAGAAGACAAATTGAACGATGCTACAAATTTCAAAGGTATGCACTTGTATATGCTTTCTAAGTTATATCATCCAACAAAGTATGAGTTTGTTTGCACGGGATGTACAAGAGACTTTGTCCAAGCAATGATATTGGAGGAACAAGCACACTCTCCCTAGCAGTTGAGGCTCTAGGTTCCAAGTTTGATTGATCAAATTTTTAAGTTTCAATTTACACATATGAATTTTGATAGTTGCTACAGTACTGGTAAACACTATAGTTGTCACGGAAATGTTTGAAAGGTTCGATTACTGATCCAGATTATTTTTGGCATGAAATGAGAGAGGAGATATAATAAAGAAATGTATAGAGATATATCATATATCCAATAATATAACAAAGATATATCAGATATCCAATAATATAACAAATATATATCAGATATATAACCATAAACACAGAGATATAGTAATACACAATTTCTATTAATGAGCGACATGTACAAAACTATAGAAATATAAAGTGAAAGACTCACTAGAGTGATGAAATATTATCTCTGAGAAGATATGTGATGACTACTCACATTCAAAAGAAGATGATTGTTACAATGAGGCTCTAAAGGCATTTTTAACATAAAAAATCCAAAACCCTAATCCCGAAAGATGAAAAGAAAATAGTTTTGTGTACCCTGTTTTGGGTAGTTTGGTGTATCAACTGTTGGATTTCCGAGAGGGGGGGTGAATCGGTAATAGAGAAATTATAATTATTTTTAACCAAATAATCCAAGTGTTATATCAATGTAGAATTGTCATCTAATAATGAGCAATGAACAAATGAACAATCATACACATACACAATACACCAATGTTTTACGTGGAAACCCAAAGCGGGAGAAAACCACATAATTTTTTTTCTTATATGTCTTAAAGAATTACAGTCATTGGAAGAACCAACTTCCTTTATTTTCCAGCTGAAAAATGGAAGGAGGCTCGAACCCCCTAGTTTCTCAAGCTACAACCTAAGGGAGGCTCCAACTCCCCAATTATTTGGCTACAAATAGAAGGAGGCTAGAACCCCCTATGTTCTTCGGCTACAACCGGAAGGTGGCTACAACGACCTATCCTTGCTCCATCCAACCAGCCTGAAGTATAAGTACAATGATGGAACCACTTTCACACTATCACTGTAATATATATCGTTGTAAAACTGTACCAATAAACCTGAACCATGCATCAACCATGTATCAACCTGTACCTCAACCTCTAATCAACCTATACCATAAACAAGTACATCAACCATGCACCAACCTATACCAAACAACCTGTAATCAACATGTACCATAAGCAAGTGCATCCAACCATGTACCAATCATGTGTCAACTTCTCATCAACTATGACTCATCAATATACAGTTCATGTATGTGCCAATTCATCAACTACTTGTCTCAACCATGTACCCAACATGTACCTTAACCAAAGTCCCTCATCAATTTCATCATCCAAATATGATTTGTAAATCTGTAATAGACCTGGTGTATATGATCACATACCTGCAAACCTTCCTTAACTTTAACTACAAGAGACTAGCATTTTCATCAAACTTTTCTTTAGTCTCACATGACTAGTTTTGTATTAGTCAACAACCCTAACTTGAAATAATAATAAATTTGTACCTGTAATGAATAAAGATCTGAAACTGATACGCAATGTTCTACAGTGTGTTTTATGCAATTCCTCTAGGTGTCACTACTTAGAACCTCTCAGAAAATAAGTTATAGAAAAAATGGCATACCTTGTTGAATTTTGGCTTATTCTAGAGAGAGAACTTGTAGAGTGTGCCCCGCACGGAATATTTTTTGAATCGATCGAAAACTATAATAAAACATACTACAGACTATACTCTAACCAATACATTTGTTCTTACTAAATTTGGATCTGTTATGAATATTTTATGATGTTTTTACCCGAAACACTTGTTTTAGACTAGTTTTAGGACTAGCCACAATCCCTATTTTCCACAGAGTGTAACTCCAAAAATAAAATGACCCACAAGATGAATTTTTTACCATAGATACTTGGATATGTTTCCTCAATGGAATATAAATTTCACAATCTGAGTCATTCTAGAAAAAAAATTATTGCGAAAATGGTGAGATGACCTGTAAATAACATACCTTAGAAAGCATCATTAAAAGAATTTATCCTCCCTTGAATTTTGGCCTTCTTTTCTTCACCTTCCCTCTGAAATTCAGCTTAGATATACTTTGGTTACCTCAGAAACCTACAGATATTCAATATGATCAAGTGTGATTTAAAATGAGAGAACCTTGCCTCTTATTTATACTCTTCAAGTAGCTTTCTTAAAAACATCTTCTAGGTCACTTTGCCCACTTTCCTTATTCTAGGGTTAACCCACTTCTAATTTATCCATTAAATTTATTATTTAAATAATTTGTTTTGTATTCACTTTGAATTATAGTACACTCATCACTTCACTTTATTATTTACCTTCTAAAATCTCTTAAACCACTTTGACATGTACTATCCATATAGAATAGTATTACCTGCAAATATATCAAAAATCATACCATTATCCATCAAACAAACTTGTTCCATTACCCAAACCTTTGTGCTACCGGCCTTTCTTCAAGGGTTGACATTAATGACAACCAACCTTAATCAACATCAACTTCCCAGCGGTGTAACTTTGGCATACAATCTCTATTTGGGGTGCACGATTTTTTGTTGGAAAGGTATCAACGATGAGATTCATTTTTTGGGCTCAATAAAATCCTTTGGCTATCATTGAGGTTCCTGATTGCAAAAAAACTTTGTTTAGGCCCTCAAAAGTTCCCTGCAAGTTCAGGATCTGAAAAACAGCTAAAAATAGTAAATTGCCAAAAAACTACTTTGAGCCAGCTGGAATAGGTAGGTGGCCACCGATATCCACCTGTATCAATCCTCCCTCATTGAGTTCTTGGGGGAGAGGCGAAATCATTTGATGAATATGAATCTTGGTGAGTTGCTTGCCTTGTTGGAGAAGTTGCGCTACTTAGCTTGTTGAATATTGTCACGAACCTGTCATTGGCGGGGTTGAATCTGTTCAACCAACTTGTTGTATCTTGGCTTCACTCGGCAATGTGTAGGTACCATTGTAGGTGAAGAAATTATATCTTCTCTCTCTTCTACATTCTGCTTCTGTTGGAAAGAAAGATCTTGGGCCAAGGATGTAGTGGTTGTAGTGTCCTTATGTTCACCTTTTAAATGAATTGTGTAGAGGCTGAATTTTGCAGTATGAGAGATTAGCTTGCAACATTGTTTTGATGGGACAGTAGTTAGAACTACCTTTGCTATCCTATAGAGATGACCCCCCATAGTAACAATGACACTACGTGGTCCAGACTCATAAATAACATGGCGCTTCCATGCATATGGTTGGACCAAAATAACATCACAGACATCTAGCGGGGAAACATCACATAATACCTCATCCTTGAAGGGTTGGATGTTGTATGACAATTGACATTGTTGGCTGACATGAAAATTGCATCCTTGGCGAATCCACTCGATGTTGTATGGTTGCGGGTGTGGTGTTCTCAACAATCCCTATTGTTTGATGACCTTTGCTGAGATGAGGTTCTTATGGCTTCCGCTATTGACAATGAAATGCAATGGGGTCCCCTTCACCCACATCTATGAATGGAAGAGGAGCTCCCCCTCTTCAGGATCTGTTGGTTCTTCTGGTTGAATTGTTGCAGTCATGATAGTAGCAGTGGGGTCTACGTAATTGATTTGTCTTCTCCCATTATTTTTTGAATCAGATTTTGAATCGAGGTTCAACTCCTTTTATTTGATCTTGACCAGCAATGATTTTTTTGAGTGACATTCATCAGTGGTGTGTTAGGGGATTTTCTGGAAATCACACCACTTTCTAGTGTCCTTCTTCATCTTTCCATGACCCTTCTTTTCCTGTGGCTTGGACTGGTATTCAGGAGGCTGCTTGTTAGGGCCATATTTATCATACTTTGGTTGTTGAGGATTTGTATCCCCGAACTCTCATTTGTTATGGAGTCTAAATTTATGCTTGATTTTGATATCATATCGATAGGCAGCGCTCCGAGTGATGAGTTGTCCAGGAATTCCATTTCGGTTTTGATGTACCTATGCAGATCCTTGCGGTATTTCAGAACCAGATGTCACTCGAAGTCTTTGATACCCAACTTGGTGCACAATGTATGGAAATTATTTGTGAACTCTGACACTGTTTGGCCCCTCTCTTTCCATAGTGTGGTACATCTCATGTACTGGTCATCATAATTACCAATAGGGTAATATTGTTCCTTGACCGCGTCGACAAAAAAATCTCAAGTGGGATCGACCTCATATATTCCGAACCCCTTTGTGGAACTTTTATCCCAGTAATTTTCCCACCAATGTTTGACACGGGGGAGAGCCTTAAGGAGTGCGAAGGTGATATTTTCCCTATCGAAAAAATTGTGAACAAAGAAGTAACCTTCTAGAAACTTCAACCATTTTTCAAGGGAATCCATGTCTATCTGACCTTCAAATACGATAATATCAAAATTAACTTGTACATTGAAAGGAGAGGTGCTTCCAAAGTGGTTTCTTTATGAAGACGTTCGTACTATTATCGACAGTCATTGAAGGATGTGGGAAAAATTCTCCATCATTTTGTCCCTCTGTCGCATGAGAGCTTGCTCAAGCAACAAATTAATAGAATCTTCTGCTCCATCGTTTTTCTTTTCTTCCTTCATGGATGGTTTCTTGGGTGTGCTAGAGAGATTGTCCTCATGAGAGACAATATCGAGACCCAACTTTCTATACTTGAACCTCGTTGGGTACATGCACTGAAAAAAACAATCAAGAGTAGCCTGCTCTGATAGCACTGATCTAGATTATTTTTGGCATGACATGAGAGAAGAGATATAATAAATAAGTGTACATAGATATATCATATATACAAAAATATAACAGATATATATTAGAGATATAACCATAAACACATAGATACGGTAACAAACAATATCTATTAATGAGCGAAATGTACAAAACTGTAGAAATATAGAGTGAAAGACTCACTATAATGGTGGCAGCTTATCTCTGAGAAGAGATGTGATGACTACTCACATTTGAAAAAAGATGATTATTACAATGTGGATCTAAAGGCCTTTATAACATAAATAAAATCCAAAACTCTAACCCCAGAATATGAAAAGCCAAAAAAATTTTGGACCCTATTTTGGGTAGTTTGGTGTATCAACTTCCCGAGAGTGTAACTTTGGCATACGATCTTAGTTTTGGGTGCACGATAGCTCCTTGGAAAGGTATCGATGAGGAGATTCATTTTTGGGACTCAATCAAAGCCTTCAGCTATCATTGAGGTGCCCGATCATGAAAAATATTTGTTTAGGCCCTCAAAATGGCCTCGAAAGTTGAGGACCCAAAAAACTGCGAAAATTAGTAAATTGCCAACAAGCTATTTTAAGCCAGTTGGAATATGTGGGTGGCCACTAATATCCACCTGCCTCAATTAATACTAGGTATACTTGGTTGCATGTGAGTACTATTGATATAGTTTCTTATTACACTTGTTTGCAAAATGAACTAACATCTCCTCTAGGAGATATTTCTTGTTTTTCTCCCAGGCATGTCACCTTGGTAATTCTATAATGACTACCATCCTTGTTACCATAGATATTTTCTTATGAAAATTCTATTAGAAATACGTTTTCTCTTGTTTTTCTTGTTCCGCGTAGGTCACAAGCGATAACTTTAAGAAGGAGTCACCGTGACAGTTGCAAACATGGAGCATATGACTCCATCAAGTGGTGAGGTAGGTGATCTCACCAAGTACCAATTATAAAGGAAGTGTGGAAAGAAAAAGGAGTTTTTGGAAATCGTTCACTCATATACAAGAAAATCAATATCTGATAATGGAGGAGAATACACCTCCAAGGGGCTCATTGTCTTTTGTAAAATAGCCAAGATTATGAAGGAGCTAATTGTCCCACATTATACTCAACAGAATGGTGTGGAAGAAAGAGACAACCAATCCATTGAAGAATGAATGACCAGAATCTATCCATATTTCTATGGGGATAATAAACTATGATAGTCGTATATTTTCAGAATAGAAGTCTGCATTGTATATTGAAGAACATAACTCCAGAAGAAGCCTTCTCTCGAAAGAATCCAACTGTGGAACAATTAAGGATCTTTGGTTGTCATGTCTATATCCATGTTCCCAAGGAAAAAACAAATAAGTTGGAAGCTTTAGGAAACAAGGGAATATTCATTGGGTATAGTGAAACATCAAAAGCTTATAGAATATATGTCCCGGGTCAACATAAAGTTGAAATCAGCAAGGACATGACTTTTGATGAGAAGATTTCCTTTAGGAAATCTATAGAATATTCCATGGAATCCAATGATGAAGAGGAAAATGAATATCCCAAGGAAGAAAGTATATATTCTCCAGAACATCCTAGTGAAGAACTAGACCAACCGCTTGAACTTGTAGAGCCAGTTGTTGTACCCAAGAACAAAAAATGATTAGGATTGCTAGAAACCACCTTACAGGAAGCAGAAAGACATAAATCCCCTAGTGGAACCTTCAGGGAGAGAAAGAGGTCCATAAGGTTCTCTAATTATGTGGCACTCATGACAATTCTTGCTAATAAAAAACCTTCCACCTTTGAAGAAGCCGTCAAGAAGAAAAAATGGAAGGAAGCTATGATGGAAGAATATCAATCCATAATGAAAAATGATGTATGGGAAATTGTGCATAGACCTGAAGGAAAGTATGTAGTCACTTCAAAATGGGTTTACAAGATAAATCATGCAGTAGATGGGAGTATCGATAAATAAAAGGAAATATTTGTGGCTAGAGGGTTCTCCCAGTAGGAGGGAGAAGACTATGAAGAGACGTTTGCTCCAGTTGCCAAATACACCTCTATTAGATCCATCATATCTCTTGCAACATCCATGGGTTGGATTTTACATCATATCAAGGATGATTTTAAGGATGTAAATTTATTTTAAAATGTAGAAACCTTGGTGAATCTTACTAATCCTTCGTATGTCAACTATAAATGTTTGGCAATATTTTTGTGAAAATATTCAAATTTCTAAGTATTTAATATAGTTTTTATAAAATTTTGGAGATTTTTAAGGTAAAATGATTTTATCCTATAGAATTTGGGAAAATCATTTTTAAAATGGCGAAACTTGTCTTTGGAAAAACCATGGAAAATTATCCCATGAGCGAAATTTAGCCCCTAAAATCATCCCTGCATCAGATGGATGTAAATACTTCTTTTCTTAATGGAGAAATTAAGGAATAAGTATACCTAGACCAACCTCAAGGTTTTGAGGTACACCCAAGAGAAACCCATGTATGCAAATTAAAGAAGGCATTTTATGGACTCAAGCAAGCTCCGAGAGCTTGGTATGCACGAATTGACATTTACTTGACGAGAATTGGATTTTCCAAGAGCTATGTTGATCCAAAACTTTATTACAAGGTTGTGAATGATTCACATGTGATCCTACTACTATATGTTGACGATTTGATTCTGACAGGTGCAGAGCCTCTCATTAATCAGTTTAAGAGGGAGCTAGCCTCTGAATTCGATATGAAGGATATTGGTCTCATGCATTATTATTTGGGACTAGAAGTATGGTAGAATCATGGTGAAATATTCCTAGGGAAAGGGAAGTATGTTGTAAAGATACTTCAAAATTTTGGGATGATGGATTGCAAATCCATGGAAACTCCCACTGTGGCAGATCTAAGGAAGTTGAGAGACTCTAATTATGATCCAGTATATTCGTCCCTATACCGGAAGTTGATTGGCTCATTGATGTATTTGGTTAATACTAGGATGTACATTTGTTTTTTTGTGAACACATTGAGCCATTTTCATGTGGAACCTAGACATGAGCATTGGATAGATGCAAATCACATTTTGATATATCTATGTGGGACGCTAAAACTATGGTTTGAGATATGACTCAAGTAGTGATGTACAACTGCATGGATTTACTGATTCATATTAGGCAGGGAGTGAAAATGACAGAAAGAGTACCTATTGTATATGTTTCAGTTTGGGCTCTGCTATAATATTATAGGCTAGAAGGAAACAAAATTCTATTACAGTCGACACTGTAGAAGCAGAGTATGTTGTAGCTTGTGATGCTTGTACGGAAGCAGTATGGCTTCGTAAGTTGGTTTATGGAATATTTGATCAGGTGTTGGATTCGACTGTGATATATTGTGATAATCAGAGTTGTCTAAAGGTTCAAGAGAACCCCATGTTCCATGATAGGTTGAAGCACATTGATATCAAGTACTATTTTAATCGTGATAAAGTCTAGAAGGGAGAATTTATTCTCCAGTACATCTCCACCAATGAGCAGACAATTGATATTTTGGCAAAGCCTATGTTGAATATAATGTTTTCATACTTGAGGGACAAGATGGGACTTGTGGAGATACATACTTTGGTTTAAAAGGAGAAGATGACTTCCTTGGTTGGGAGGGATTGCTGATATATGGCATCATGGATAGTCAATGTGCTGGCGGATAGTCATTTTCTAGGTGGATAATGGTCCATGAAGAACATATTTTTGGTGGATAGACATTCTCTAGATGGAGAATGGTCTAGGTTGATTGATCCAAATTTAGGAGTGGAACGAACTGATTAATAGACTAAATACAATAAACACAGAGATATGGAGAGAACACAGATATCAAGTGAACAATATCTTCTATTGAATAAATGAAATAGGATGAAATTGTAAAACTGCATAATTGAAACAACTTGCTCGAATGGTGGTAGTTATATATGAGAAGAGATGTTTCTGCTACATGCATATGTCTGAGCATAATGATTACAATGAGGCTCGAGAGTCCTTTTTAACATTACTCATGAATGCCAAAACCCTTGACATAAAAAAATCTAACCTTAGGAGGTGAAAAGCTAAAATTCATGTGGGCCTCGATGGGTAAGTTGGTACCTCAATTTCTCGGGGTCGTAATGTTTGCATACGACCTCCGTTTTAGGCGCGTGATATCCCATTGGAAATGTATTTTCGAGAAATACACATTATGTTGTCAAACTGTGACTCTGTCTATAGTTTTACTATGGAAAGAAAAAAAATACATTGTTTAGGGCCCCAAAAGGGCCCTAGAAGTACAAAAAGATGTGCTAACATGAAAACATCCAAAATAATCCAATTGGATTAGGTGGGAGGCCAACAGTCTTCACCTGGAATATGTGTAGGGCTTCATCCATCCTCAAAAGTGTAGAACCAACAATTATAAAGAAGTATAAAAGAACGTGTTGAACTAAAAACTATCAAGAACAACATTTGGAATAGGTGGGTGGCCACCAATATCCACTTGGATCATTCCTCCCCCCTTAGAAAGAAATGGTCTCCATTGTGTTGAGTTCCCCCATCAGGTGAGGAAAATTTTGTTGAATTTGGCCCCGGGTGAGTCACTTTCCTTAGTGTAGGAGCTTCCCTACCTTGACAACCCGATAAAGGTGGATCCTCTGCTGGCGAGTTCCCTTGACCTGTGTGTCCACTATCTGATCAGTGGATTCATGTTTCATGTAGTTAGGGTTGATATATGTTGGTGTGATTTGTTCTGCGATCTCTGAGGTGTCCAATAATGGTGGAAAATATGGTCGAAGGAGGTCCACATTGAACACTGAGTGCAAGCCAAGGAAGGGTAGAGTGTTGAGCTCAAAAACATTTCTACCCACAGCCTTGGTGATAGTATAAGGCCCATATAAAAGTGGGCGTAGCTTCCAATGGGGCCCTATAAGACGCTCTTTATGCAAATGTAACCAGACCTTGTCTCCCACCTGAAACTTGTGTGGTACCCTGTCTTGATCATGGAGTTTCTTGTACTTAGCATTGGATTTCTACAAAATCTCATGCACCTATTGGAAGATGTGTTGAATCCGCTCAATGAATCTGGTTGATTTGTTGGTCTCAGATTGAACATGGGAAGAGTTTGTATGTGTGGTTGCAAGAGGTAGTGCAACATCAATGGGACCCAAGGGTTGGAATTCCAGCCCCACCTAAAATGGGCTATGTTTGGTGGAGCTATGTAGAGCCCTGTTGTAACTGTGTTGAACATAGGGGAGACTCTCATCCCATGTACGTGAATTCTTAGAGTTGTATATATGTGCAGGATGTGCACAATCATATGATTGACGACCCATGTTTGGCCATCGGTTTGGGGGTGGAAAGAAGTGGATTTAGTGAGCTTGGTGTTCAATAGTGACCAGAGACTTGACCAAAATGTGTTGAGGAACCTGTAGTCCTGGTCGAAGATGATGGTATGTGGTATCCCAAAATGGACCCACACTCGTTCGAAGAAGAGCTTGGAAATATCTACCATTTTGATGTTCTTCTTGTAGGTTGTGAGGATGACCATCTTCAAAAACCGATCAACTACCACAAATAAACAAGCATTACCTTTCTTGTGGATGGAAGGCCAGACATGTAATCCATCGAGATGGATTCCCAAGGCTTATCGGGAGTAGTAAGAGGGGTGTATAATATTTTCTTCTTGATGGTTGTGTTGGCAATGACACAAGAAGTGAAAGATCCGATATACTTGTTGACGTCCTGTCGAAGTTTTGGCCAATAAAAAAGTTTTTGTAGAAAGGCCACATTTTTCTCCATGCCAAAATGTCCTTCCATCCGACTATAGTGGTCTTCCCAAAACAAATTTTCATGCTCACTTACAGGAACATAGATATGGCCTAGATGGCATAACATTCTATCCTGAATGTGAAAATAGGTGACATTCACTCTTTTACGAAAGGGATGATAGGTGGTGGAGAAGTCCATATCTTGTTGATTAAGTTGGGGCCACTCAGAGGCCTCATGTCCACAGGAATGGAGCACAATGGTGAGTGTAGCCATGGGAGGTCGACTGAGGTAGTCAGCGACATGATTTGTGCTCCTTGTCTTATACTTGATGTTGATATGGAACTGCTGCAGGTAGGTGGACCACTTTTGATGGTGATCATTCTGCAACTTCCCTTATGTTTGTATGAAATACAAAGGCTTGTGATCAGTGTGGATGATTGTCTCCTTTCCCAGAATGTAATGTTTCCATTGATGACAGGCTTGTATAATGGAATACATTTCCTTTTCATAGGTGGGGTATTTCTCGATAGTATATGAGAGTGTCTCACTATGGTATGCCACCAGATGACACTGTTGAGTGATAACAAAGCCCACAACATATTCATATGCATTAGTCTCAATATAAAATGGTTGTTGTAGATCGAGAAAGGAGAGTATTGGATTTGAGCACAAGCAATGCTTCAAATCATCAAATGCTCGTTGGTGCTCCTTCCCCCACGTGAACTTTTCCCTACCACTTCCCTTAATCACTTGGCTGAGGGCCCATGCAATATGGGAGAATCCAAACATGAATCATCGATAGAAGTTGGCCAGTACCATGAAGCTCTGAATCTCGATTAGTGTGTTCGGGGCTGGCCAGTCACGGATGACTTGGATCTTAGATGGATCAAAATGTACCCCATGCTCATAAAAAATGTAGCCCAAGTATTGGACCTTGTTCATGCCAAAGGATCATTTTTCCAAGTTGGTATATAGCTTGTGTTGCCACAGAGTTCTCAAAACCTGTTGAATATGTTGCATGTACTCCTCCCAAGTTCTGATGAAGATGAGGATGTCATCCAAATATATCACCACAAAAGAGTTGGTGAAGGGTCTCAATACATCATCCATCAACCTCATGAAAGTGGTTGATGCATTTGTTAAGCCAAAGTGCATGACCAACCATTCGAAGAGACCTTCTTTAGATAAGAAAGTTGTCTTCCATACATCAGTTGGTTTGATGGGAACTTGGTGGTAGCCAGACTTTAGGTCAATCTTGCTAAAGAAATTCCCCCCCTTGATTTGGTCAAGAAGGTCATCAATTTTGTGAATTGGGTATCGGTTCCTGACTGTGATTTTGTTTAATGCTTTGTAGTCAATGCAAAGTCACCAGGCCCCATCCTTCTTCTGCACTAGTACAATCTAGCTTCCATAAGGGGAGGAGTTGGTTCTGATGTTCCCCTTTTGAAGAATCTCTTGGATCTGACACTTGATTTCATCATTTTCCATTAGTGAGAAACAATAGACTGGTTCATTAGGTAGAGGTGCACTGAGGGTTATATCAATTGGATGCTTGACTTGGAAGTGCATCAGTACCCTGGTGGGTGAGGAGGAGATGTCTCTGTACTCTTCCACGATCCTTTCCACTTACTTCTATTGCAAATAGAGGCTCTATGTAGAGTCCACGGATGTGGCGATGACCTTCTGCTTACTGTGAGCATGGATCACAAAGAAAATGAACTTATCGATCTGTGAAATGATCTTACTACATTTCTTAGCAGAGATTAAATAAATAGCGGTAGGTGGCGTTAACTATGGTATCCTGTACAATTTTCTACCCAAAGTAATAATAACATTGTGGGGTCTAGAGTCATACGCAGCATGACACTTTCACAAATATTGGTTTCCTAAAAGAACATCACAAACTTCAAGGGGATAAATATCACACAATAATGCATCTTTGAAAGGCTTGATGTCATAGGGCATACGACATTGTTGGATGACACGAAGATATCTTCCTTGGCAAATCCAACCAATGATTTAGTTTTGCGGGTGTGATGTCATTGGTAGGTCTAGCCACTTTACGACCTCTGCTGATATCAGGTTCTTCTTACTGCCTCTATCAACAATGAAATGAAGTGAATCCCCCTTTACCCACATCTGTGAGTGAAAGAGGCGTTCCCCTTCCTCTGGTTCTTCTGTTTCGCTTGGATGGAATTTGGTAGTAGTGACAATGGCATTGGGTTCAACATAGATAATCGGATTCCCTCCTTCTATATTTTATTCAAATTCAAAATTGGCCACTGACTCGAAAGACTTTATCTCAGCCACGAGTGACTTCTTGGAGCGACATTCTTCGGTGTTTTGCCAAGGGATTTTATGGTATTCACACCATTTTCCCATGTCCTTATTCATCTTCTCATAACCCTTCTTGTGCTACGTCTTGGACTGGTTGTCCTAAGAGTGGCCATCTTTTCTCTTTCCCTTGTTGTGTGGGTTGGGACTGCCTTTGCCCTGCTTTGACTGTGAGGAATTTTCACATCCAAACTCTTTCCTCTTCTGCTTAAATCTTTGCTCGATCTTGAAAACATATATATAAGTCGTACCCAATGAGGTGATGTCCAGAAAATCCATTTATGTTTGAATGTATCTATGCAAAAAACCGCATTATTTGAGCAATAGATTTCTCTCAGAGTCTATGATACCCAATTTGGTGCGTAGGGTATAGAAAATATTGGTGAAATCTGGTACTGTCTGATCCCTTTCTTGACGCAAGGTGGTCCATATGGTGTACTGGTCCTTGTAGCTTCCAACAGGGTAGTACTTCTCTTTAATGGCATCCCGGAAGGAATCCCATGTAGGGGAGACCGCAAATATTTCATATTACTCTATGACCCTTTTCTTAGATTAAGAATCCCACTAGTCCTTAACATGGGGGACAAGCTTGAGGAGTGAAAAAGTAATCTTTTCCCTATCAAAAAAATTGTGGACTGAAAAATACCCTTCGAGCAGATTCAACCGTTTATCTACAAAATTTTCATCTATTAGTCCTTCAAATAATGGAATAAAAAAATTTACCTGTAGTTTGAAGGGGGTTTCATGGCCGCTTGATGAATATGCTTCTCATGTGGGAATCTTCTGAAGTATCTATGCAAATTTGTCCATCATTTCATTCCTTTGTCACGCAAGGGATTCCTCAAGAAACATTTTAAAAGGATATCCTTCTCCATAATATTTATTTTCATCCCCAATGGGTTGTTGTCGGGCTCGATGTGGTCGATCTTGCAAAGGCTTGATTGGTTCGAGTCCCAACTTATTGTACATAGATCTTGTCGGGGACATGCATGAAGAAAAATAAATGAAGAGCAGATCGATCTAATACCACTGATATAGATTTAGGAGTGGAATGAACTAATTAATTGATTGAATACAATAAAAACAGATATATGGAGAACAACACAGATATCCAGTGAAAAATAAATTCTATTGAATAAATGAAATAGATTGAAACTGTATAACTGCAGAACTGAAACAACTTGCTCGAATGGTGGTAGCTATCTCTAGGAAGAGATGTGGCTTGTACGTGCATCCGTCAGAGAAGAATGATTACAATGAGGCTCCAAAGGCATTTTTAACATTACTCATGAATTCCAAAACCCTATACATCCAAAAACCTAACCCTAGGAGGTGAAATGCCAAAAGTCATGTGGGCCCCAGTGGGTAAGTTGGTACCTCAACTTCCCAGGGTCATAACGTTTGCATACGACCTTTGTTTTAGGTGCATGATAGCCCGTTGGAAAGGTATTTTCGAGAAATACACATTATTCCATCAAAATCTAACTCGGTCTACAGTTTGAATGTGGCAATAAATAAATAAAAACATTGTTTAGGACCCCAAAACGGCCCTGGAAGTACAAAAAGATGTTTTGACATGAAAACATCCAAAATAAGCTAGTTGGATTAGGTCAGAGGCCACCCATCTCCACCTAGAATATGTGCAGGGCTTTAGACAACCTCGAAAGTGTAGAACCCACAATTACAAAGAATTATAAAAGAACGTGTTGAACTAAAAATTGTCAAGAGGAGCTAGTTCGAATAGGTGGGTGGCCACCAATATCCACCTGGATCATTGACAGATTTTTGATGTACCATAGGAAACTATTCTCCTGGGGCATTTTCCAGACAGGTAGAATGGTCTAGGAAAACTATTCTTCTAGGGATTTTCCTGGACAGGTAGAATATTATGTCTCCCTGAGTTCACAGTAGTAACCAAAGTGGGGATATTGGTACATGACATACATTTTCCCTGAGTTCACAATAGTGGCCAATGGGCATAAAATGGTCCAAGACCATCATTCTTCTAGGACGTATTTCCAGATTAGAAGAATGGTCTATATAGCCCATGCCATGGCTTTCATTGTTTGGGAGGATAGTCATTCTTTTAGGACATATGTCTGGATTAGAAGAATGGTCCTTGTATCCCATTGTGTGGTTTTCATCATCTGTTGGGATAGTCATTCTTCCTGTGTCACAGGAAGTGTCCGGGATAGGAAGAATGGTCCCTATATTACTCTATTGAGTGAGTGACTTATGTGAGACACTCTGTTTATTTCTTTGAGTCTATCACATGACTTATTTAGCATCATGATGGATTACTCATATGGAGTATGGCCTAGAGAGATGATGCAGCTGATGATATGATTTGATGCCATGAGACTATTGTACTACATGGTGATAACTTTTGTAGCTATTAGTTTATTTTAGTGGATGTTGTGTGTCTTTGTACAATATCTATGTACTACTATGGTGGATGTGTTCCACTAGTAGTGATTGTGTGTCAATAGATAGTAGTTGTGCGTTACTAGGAGTGGTAGTGTACCACTGGATAGTAGTTGTGTACTACTATGGATCGACACTATTGTGATCTATTGGATGACATTGTAGTAACTTTGTACTACTAATTGATTTCAATGGAGACTACCAGTAGTGTTGAAGGTATTTCCTAGGTTGTTGTGCCAACTAGTAGTGTTGGAGGTGATTTCCAGCTATATGAATAGTGATGATGATGCTCGTGAATTTATCTATGTGATCATGAGATATCCTCTATGGCTATGATGATGATACCTGTAGAATGGTATGCAAGACTATGTGATCCTTTCCCATACCATGTGAAATGAATGGATGTTTTTGACACCATTACAGTTAATACCTCCCTATCTAGGAGGGAGTGTTGATATTATGGTAGTTGTGGGAGGTATTAACCTCCATGTGTAACCCTTGGCTAAAATAGAATATTTCGAAATAAAGAGAAACCCTAAACATATGTGTACAAACCCCAGAAGACAATTCGGTTCAATAAAATAATTAATGTTGAAGTACTAGCTTCTAGAAGGACAAGTCGACCCATACAAGTGGCAAGAACCAACTATAAATACAAGGCGCTTGAGCTCATTTGTACTCACTCACCTCACTCAATCTCTCAAGTATAGCGCAAGTTTGGAGCTGTAACTACAAGAATGGATGGTGGATTTTTGGGGTGATTCTTTGTCTCTCTCTCTCTAGTGCTATCTAGCCTAAGATATGTGCCTTACCTTCTAGTATCTCTTGGTGGTATTCTTGGTTAAATTCTTGGTGGTATTATGATATTCTTGTTGGTATTCTTGGTAAGTGCAACTGCAACTGCTGCAATTTAGTATTGTTCTTGTTCTGTGATTTTGGAACTTTCTATCTGGTGTGTTATCTTTGGAGAAATATGTGCTCTCTTGGTTATCTATTGGTTCTAGTGCTACGTCCAAAATCATTCTATCTATAAAAGGTTATGGTTCTTGGGGGTGGTTGTGCACCTATTTTTAGGTGACAATATCACAATATTGTCTATGGTTAAATGAGCACATTGAATATTCTAACATTTAACATCATGGATTGATAGATAAAGGAAGGTGGACATGATGTAATTATGATATCTCCCTAAATATATAATATGTGTACATTATCATTATTAGAATTTGTTTTAATGTATTTTAGTGGCTTGATGTGGTCTTTCTCTTAGTGTCATAATGATGATCATTATAACACCATTTTTCAAGCACTTATACATGTAATTAATTCTCACTAGACTTTTGTAACATTGCACATGGATATAGTTTTGGAGTTATTTGGTGGCGATCCGTGTCCCAGGTAATGGTGAATTGCACTCCTAGATCATTCTTATCCACCACTTCTTCCTTATATTTTTATGACATCAATACTTAACTCACCATCCACCTTCATGGATTAGTTATGTCCACCCATGATTGTTCCCTATGATCAATTCTAAAATGTTCTCCTCATTACTATAATTCTAGACCTTTGTGTTATGAATTTTTTTATGTTGATGATAGTTGTGACCGTACTAACATTGAATTTCCTTTTATGCAATATTATAGATAAAAGGATGTGGATATTTAATTGATGCTCATTGAATAGAATGTGTGACCCTAGAACCTATGAAGGGGTCTTCTTAAATTGGTGTGTTGATCTCAAACATAAAAATAAATAGTAAGGAGGAAATAAACCCAATTATTTAATGGTTTATAGGGAATACCTAATATTACATTGGATATCTTCTTGTTCCTAGCATTTTTCTAACCCTAATCTAGTAGTGTCCAATAGGGTTCTGTTTTGAACTATGTTTGAAGGGTTGATCTAATTAAAAAACCCAAGACTATGTTGAAAGGGTTGAGAAATGATATATATAATTTAACAACATCGATGGATATATAAAGGAAGTTGGACATTATGTAATTATGATATCTCCCTAAAGATATAATATATGTACATTATCATTATTAAAAAAAAAATTAATGTTGTCTAGTGGATTGATGTGATCTTTCTCTTAGTGTCATAATTATAATCATTATAACATCATTTGTCAAGCACGTATACATGTAATTAATTCTCAGTAGACTTTTGTAACATTTCACATGGATATATTTTTGGAGTTATTTGGTGGTTAGTCATGTCTCGAGTAATGGTGAATTACACTCCTAGGTCATTATTATCCACCACTTATCCGTTATATTTTGATGACATCAATATTTACCTCATCATACACTTTCATGTATTGCTTATGTTCACCCATGATGGTTCCCTCTGATCAATTGTACAAGTTTCTCCCATTTACTATAAATCTATACCTTCATGGTATGAATATTAAGGTGGACGATGGCTTATGATATGAATTTATAGGTTGGACTCTAAGGGTCCTTAGGCTAGATAAACAATGTACTTTTATTTGTGTATGGATCCCAATTGAACTCCATACTTGAGAGGTCTCTTGAAGGAGGTTGTAATGAGGTTTTCTACAATGAATTGAGAAGCTACTTAGAGTGGATGTTTCCCCACCTTAGGATTTTACCACTATACATCTTATCTTCATGTCCCTTATTTTGTATTTATTTATTTTATGATGATGTTGATGTTATCCTTGGGATTGATGATTGGTTATATCCTTAATGTTCATGCTCAAACTTTATTATTGCATGTCATTTGTTTATCTAATTCTCTATAGTGGTATCAAATCGAATATGCTAACTCCTTGATCTAATTTTCATTCATCTTGTTGTTATCTTGGTGTTATGTTATGTTTATACATATTTACCTGAACTTGGTGTGGATATTTGGTTTTTTGTTGTCTATAGAGCTACTATATCTCATAAGACTCAACAAATATCTTTGAATATAATTTTATCATGATTTTATACATACTGCAACATTAACCTACCTCTCTTGTCATTGCGTCCTTATCTTGATTTGGTTGCAAGAAAAGATTTAGGTGACATATGCATGATTCGACTTCATAGCCTTACTCTCCTTCGATAGACCTATTGATTTAGTAACTTAGATCTTCATATCTAATTTTTTCATAGATATACAACTATAGATCCAAATGCATGATCTATTTTTATATAGTATGAGAATATTAAGAAACAATATTGGTTTCAATGTGTCTGGAATGGTTGACTTATTCTATGTTGACATTTTTTTCATGCAATTTGCTTACTTTTTTCTCTATATCAAAGTGCTTCAATTTGCCAAAACAATATGTAGGTCTTCGTCGAAGATCTCCAAATCTAATTTTTTGAATCATTTTTCACAAACTCTAATGTTACAACTGCATCTAGAGTGATCCATTCAAAGAATTTCACAACTTGATTCATCATAATTGGTTTTCATTTGCTCCATATCTAATTTTTTTCAAATAGAACCATGGGGATTGCAATTTATTTTTAAAGCCTCTTTTAAAAAATGCTCCAACTTTTTCATATGAAGTCCTTTTTTGATGTGATTTTTGCATAGTGTATATGTTTGAATTATACGAATAATTACATATTTTTATTTGATAAATTATTTTTCTAATTGTTGGTTACTTCTCTCCTATATTGTCTGAGTTTATTGACCCAGGGTTCATGTATGTTCAGGTTTCCAACAAAGCCTCTAAAACCATCGGCCCTCTTGGTAAACCAGAAGGCAATGCAACACATAGAATGCGCTGAACAGTCTCACCTGAGATAGATTTAATGGGTCGCTATAATACTCAGGTGTTTACAACCTAGGATTGAGTGGGAGATAAGCCAACTAGATATTGAACCATTATTATGACTATTCAATGCAACATATTGTTATTCACGACTTATGGAGTAAATCCATAGGATTATTCCCTTAATATTGCAAAAGCACTAAACAAGCAATAGAATAACTCATTCATTCAACACAATAATAAAGGATTCATACAATAAGATATACAAACATTCATCACATAACACAGATGTTACCGTGGTTCACGCCCTCCTGGGGCTACGTCTACAAAGATTTGGCTCTCATCTCTTTTATTATATTAGGTTCACATCTATAGTGTCACCCACTTACAAATATTATCAGTCGAGTGAGATCTATATGAGGTGGACTAGATCGCACCATGATCCACAACCTGCCATCTAACCCTCAAGATCTACCCTACGTTGTCCTCTCTAGCTCAAAAGCTTATACAAAATAGGTCTTACATCAAAACATTACATATCGCATCAACTCATGTGTAACTTACAATAGCATAATAGTAATCCATCGCCAATTGAACCGAACCACACAAAATCCAACCCCCTATGATACCTATGTATCGCTATTTATACATTTCAGGCTATTCAACCGTTTACAATACCTTACCAAAACCCTAACCCTACCGTCATTAGGTATTCCTCCCATACATGCGTGATGTTCTTCCTTCCAGTTGTTTCTTTCCCTCGCATGTTCATGTGTTGTTCTCTCTTCCAACTGTCGCTTTTCTCGTGCATGCTTTCTTTCCCAAAAACACCATGCTTTTCCACTTTGGCCTTTGGCCTACCTCCAACAGGCCCCCAACATTGACATGTGGCTCATCCCGAGCCACCTATCCTTTGTGCTCTTCTTCGACCTCCTTGGTGATTGCCTGGAACTTTTCCTTGAGCTCTACTACCTGTGTTTGCACCTGTATAGTATTCTCCTTGAGTGTGTCCACTATTTGGACTTCGTCTTTGATAAGTTCCACGTACTCTTCTTGGGTTTGTGATATATATTCCTTGAATTCCTTTGCTTGTGCCAGGACTTCTCCTACCCATTCTTGCAACGGTTCCATTTGAGCCTGTCGCTCTTGTTTCTGTGTTTGCGCGGTAGTGAGTTGTTCCTGTAATTTATTCATCTCCTATGTTCCCTTGACGCGTTCTGTAATTGGCATTGTCTTCTGCCTTTGTTTGATTTCTTGGATCGCCATGTTGATCCTTTCTTCTTCCTTATCCCACTTTTGGACATGTTGATCCTCCTCTAACTTCATACAAAGATGTGTTGATTTATCGAACAAGCCAACGACTATACTGACATGCTACTCTATTTCCTACAGCTGCACTTTTGCTTCCTTCTTCCTTTGCTCCTTGACTACTGGTGGAGTGGTCAGTATGAGTTGTTCTCGGAGATTCTCTATCTCCTTCTGGTAATGATCGATTTCCTACACAATCCGATCAATCTTTTCTACTGTTGTGATTTCATCTCCCTGCGCGGCCTGTGGAATCTTCTCGTAAGTTCCTGCCACTTTCTAATCCAATCCTTTTATGCTCCCCCTTTCCTCTTGGGTCTCAGATTTAGACTGTTCATAGACTATTTCCAGCACATCTTGTTTCTTTGTTTCCTGCTTCAATTCGGTTAAGTGTTTGCGTGTGCGTGACTGTACCTCGTGGTTTACACTAACCTACAACCTGTGTAGTGCCCCTGATGGTATCCTTGTCAACACAAGTTGGATTTGGCTTAAGTCCTTCAAGGGTGTCTACCCCACAATTATGTCCATGCGCAACATACTAGAGTTGATATGGAATGTTACGTGTGGCTGCAGTATTTCTTGGATTGACTCTCATTCCTCTTCTTTCACTCTTCCTTCTACTTGCGGTGCTAATGGTTTGAGTCCCCTGCTGCTTGTTGGTTTCCCTTCCTCGATTTGCTTGAGGAGTTGTTGCATGTCTACCAATTTCTCTTCAATCCTATCCCTGTGGTGTGCAACATGGTAAAAGTCCTTGGATAGACAATCCTGAACCATTCGGGCTATCATTTCCCCATCGTCACCTGTGATCTATACTCTGGCGGTGTTCTTTGTGCCTTTGATTTATTGAGCGCACCTCCTGTCTGCGTGGATGGCCTCTTTTTTTTCCCTGTTGTTTGTGGGTCAGACCTTGCTTCGGTCTCTTGCGCGAGATCGACCTATTGTTGTTGCTCTGTGGCCGACTGTGTCTTATCCTTCTTTCCATTTTGTGTCTCTGTATTCGTTGGCCCTTCTTCTGTCTATGTTTCTTTGACCTGGCCCATTCTTCATCTCTTGGGCACTTGAATTTCCTTTTGGTTGGGTCTCTCCATGCCCTGCCTCTTCTTCTACTATTTTTTTCTACATTTCCTAGGTAAGGGCGGGAGTCTTCCACTCATCATCCCATTCATTGATGACCATGTCGATTTCACCCTATGTGATACAGTAGTGCATTTTCATCCATTGTTTATCCATATCCTTCCTTGCATGTATCCACATTGTATGTCGTGTGGCCTGGAAGTTGGTTATGTCCCCATATCACGTGACAGCTTCTGGTGTTATTCTCCACATCTTGGAGATGGCTTCTTGTAGGTCACGTAGGTATCCTTCAAATATATACCCGTTATCCTTTTTTCTCCTGGCCTCTGGCCTGGCTCTGAGAAACAAATATCTTTCCCCTTGAATTGGTTTGGGTCTAGTTCCAAAAACTACGTACCTTAGCTCTCTCCATCCCATGAAGGCTATTTGTGTGATCAACCATGAGTAGTGGAACTTTGTTCCTAGATCCTACGCATCCTTGTAGTCAACTAGGAATAGGTTAAAGATATATGATGCCCATCTCATTGAGGTTCCTTCTGCGCACTAAGCTGGAGCTGCAATGACTCCAACTGGGACTTCCTCCATGCGGCATTTTCTTAGCATCTTGCAGGATAATATATTTGTGCTGAATTATGCTGCGACATCGTTGATCCTCTTGATAATGATCCCTCTTGTTCTCCTGTCAGTGCCATACTTTTTCTTCATGTCTTCTGCCATCACTTTCTCCCTGGCTTTTTCATCCAGAAACTGTGCGGGATCCATGTCCCGAGTTGGAAATCCTATTACGTTCGCAATAATCTCTACGTCTATCAGCATGATCTTGTCCAACCAGATGTCCCTACCACGTGTGTATGCTAGTAGCTGCTTGACGCATGCTATTGTGTGTTGACCCCTACCAAAATGTGGTAGGTCCACCAAACCTAAAATTCCTATCTTTTGCAACCCGGTTTCCCATTGGAGTAGTCATTCAAGTGGTTCCCGAAACAGATTCATGCACACCATCTCCATGTATACTCTTTTTTAAAGTTCCGAGAACTTGTCTTCGTCTGATATGTCATGGTCCAAGTATTTTAGCTTCCCTATGTGACCCAGTAGATTTGGTCCTACCTACACCCCATCTGGTATGTGAGGTAGAATTATTTTTGTTGTCATTTTATTGCGAGGTGATTTGGGTATCTGTATCTTGTCTTTCCTTGATGGCGGTGGTTGGCTTGAAGTTCTAGCGACTTTCGTTTGTTCCTCAGTCTACCATTCTGGTTGACCCGTGATATCCTCGACCGCTCCCTCTGGTGGGTTGTCTGATATGGTCATTTGAGACTCGTCTAGCTTGATTGTTGCGTCCAGATTTTCCTTCGTTCCATTGCCTTCCAGAACTAGTCTGATGTTTTCTGGTTGTACCTCCTTCAAGGTTTCTTCTTCCTGGTTCTGCGGCTCCTGTACTTCTACCGGTATGTCTGTATTTGTACCCTCTGGTGCTAGCTGTTGGATTTCTTCTAGTATGGGTGTCGAGTGCACCATT
>JASDQU010103849.1:34600-46826 GCA_032191745.1 Picea mariana
CTATTCGATGACATTGTAGTAACTTTGTACTACTAATGGATTTCAATGGAGACTACCAGTAGTGTTGAAGGTATTTCCGAGGCTGTTGTGCCAACCAATAGTGTTGGAGGTGATTTCCAGCTATATGAATAGTGATGATGATGCTCGTGAATTTATCTATGTGATTATGAGATATCCTCTATGGCTATGATGATGCTACCTGTAGAATGGTATGCAAGACTATGTGATCCTTTCCCATACCATGTGAAATGAATGGATGTTTTTTATACCATTATAGTTAATACCTCCCTATCTAGGAGGGAGTGTTGATATTATGGTAGTTGCAGGAGGCATTAACCTCCATGTGTAATCCTTGGCTAAAATATAATATTTTGGAAGAAAGATAAACCCTAAACATATGTGTACAAACCCCAGAAGACAATTCGACTCAATAAAATAAGTAATGTTGAAATACTAGCTTCTAGAAGGACAAGTCAACCCATACAAGTGGCAAGAACCAACTATAAATATGAGGCACTTGAGCTCATTTGTACTCACTAACCTCACTCAATCTCTCAAGTATAGTGCAAGTTTGGAGCTGCAACTACAAGAATGGAAGGTGGATTTTTTGGGGTGATTCTTTGTCTCTCTCTCTAGTGCTATCTAGCCTAAGATATGCGCCTTACCTTCTAGTATCTCTTGGTGGTATTCTTGGTGACATTCTTGGTGGTATTATGATATTCTTGTTGGTATTCTTGGTAAGTGCAACTGCAACTGCTGCAGTTTAGTATTGTTCTTGTTCTGTGATTTTGGGACTTTCTGTCTAGTGTGCTATCTTTGGAGAAATATGTTCTCTGTTGGTTATCTATTGGTTCTAGTGCTACTTCCAAAATCATTCTATCTATAACAGGTTATGGTTCTTGGGGGTGGTTGTGTGCCTATTTTTTGGGTGACAATATCACAATATTGTCTATGGGTAAATGAGCACATTGAATATTCTAACATTTAACATCATGGATTGATAGATAAAGGAAGGTGGACATTATGTAATTATGATATCTCCCTAAATATATAATATGTGTACATTATCATTATTAGAATTTGTTTTAATGTATTTTAGTGGCTTGATGTGGTCTTGCTCTTAGTGTCATAATGATGATCATTATAACACCATTTTTCAAGCACTTATACATGTAATTAATTCTCACTAGACTTTTGTAACATTGCACATGGATATAGTTTTGGAGTTATTTGGTGGTGATCCGTGTCCCAGGTAATGGTGAATTTCACTCCTAGATCATTCTTATCCACCACTTCTCCCTTATATTTTTATGACATCAATACTTAACTCATCATCCACCTTCATGGATTAGTTATGTCCACCCATGATTGTTCCCTATGATCAATTGAATTTTTTTATCCTCGTTACTATAATTCTAGACCTTTGTGTTATGAATTTTGTTATGTTGATGATAGTTGTGACCGTACTAACATTGAATTTCCTTTTATGCAATATTATAGATAAAAGGATGTGGATATTTAATTGATCCTCATTGAATAGAATTTTTGACCTTGGAACCTATGAAGGGGTCTTCTTAAATTGGTGTGTTGATCTCAAACATAACAATAAATAGTAAGGAGGAAATAAATCCAATTATTTAATGGTTTATAGGGAATACCTAATATTACATTGGAGATCTTCTTGTTCCTAGCATTTTTTCTAACCCTAATCTAGTAGTGTCCAATAGGGTTCTGTTTTGAACTATGTTTGAAGGGTTGATCTAATTAAAAACCCGAAGACTATGTTGAAAGGGTTAAGAAATGATATATATAATTTAACAACATTGATGGATATATAAAGGAAGGTGGACATTATGTAATTATGATATCTCCCTAAAGATATAATATATGTACATTATCATTATTATAATTTTTTTCAATGTTGTCTAGTGGATTGATGTGATCTTTCTCTTAGTGTCATAATTATAATCATTATAACATCATTTGTCAAGCACTTATACATGTAATTAATTCTCACTAGACTTTTGTAACATTTCACATGGAGATATTTTTGGAGTTATTTGGTGGTTAGCCATGTCTCAGGTAATGGTGAATTACACTCCTAGGTCATTATTATTCACCACTTATCCCTTATATTTTGATGACATCAATATTTACCTCATCATACACCTTCATGGATTTCTTATGTTCACCCATGATTGTTCCCTATGATCAATTGTACAAGTTTCTCCCATTTACTATAAATCTATACCTTCGTGGTATGAATATTAAGGTGGACGATGGCTTATGGTATGAATTTATAGGTTGGACTCTAAGGGTCCTTAGGCTAGATAAACAATGTACTTTTATGAGTGTATGAATCCCAATTGAACTCCATACTTGAGAGGTCTCTTGAAGGAGTTTGTAATGAGGTTTTCTACAATGAATGGAGAAGCTACTTAGAGTGGATGTTTCCCCACCTTAGGATTTTACCACTATACATCTTATATTCATGTCCCTTATTTTGTATTTATTTATTTTATGATGATGTTGATGTTATCCTTGGGATTGATGATTGGTTATATCCGTAATGTTCATGCTCAAACTTTATTATTGCATGTCATTTGTTTATATAATTCTCTATAGTGGTATCAAATCGAATATGCTAACTCCTTGATCTAATTTTCATGGATCTTGCTGTTATCTTGGCGTTATGTTATATTTATACATATTTACCTGAACTTGGTGTGGATATTTGGTTTTTTGTTGTCTATAGAGCTACCATATCTCATAAGACTCAACAAATCTCTTTGAGGATAATTTTATCATGATTTTATACATACTGCAAGATTAACGTACCGCTCTTGTTATTGCATCCTTATCTTGATTTGGTTGCAAGAAAAGCTTTAGGTGACATATGCATGATTCAACTTCATAGCCTTACTCTCCTTCGATAGACCTACTGATTTAGTAAATTAGATCTTCATATCTATTTTTTTCATAGATATACAACTATAGATCCAAATGCATGATCTATTTTTATATACTATGAGAATATTAGAAAATAATATTGGTTTCAATGTGTCTGGAATGGTTGACTTATTCTATGTTGAAATTTTTTCATGCAATTTGGTTACTTTTTTCTTTATATCAAAGTGCTTCAATTTGCCAAAAAAAATTGTAGGTATTGGTTGAAGATCTCGAAATCTAATTTTTTGAATCATTTTTCACAAACTCTAATGTTACAACTGCATCCAGAGTGATCCATTCAAAGAATATCACAACTTGATTCATCATAATTGGTTTTCATTTTCTCCATATCTGATTTTTTTCAAATAGAACCATGGGGATTGCAATTTGTTTTTAAAGCCTCTTTTAAAAAATGCTCCAACTTTTGCATATGAAGTCCTTTTTTGATGTGATTTTTGCATAGTGTATATGTTTGAATTATACAAATAATTACATATTTTTATTTGATAAATTATTTTTCTAATTGTTGGTTACTTCTCTCCTATACTATCTAAGTTTATTGACCCAGGGTTCATGTATGTTCAGGCTTCCAACAAAGCCTCTAAAACCATCGGTCCTCCTGGTAAACTAGAAGGCAATGCAACACATAGAATGCATTGCACGGTCTCACCTGAGATAGATTTAATGGGTGGCTATAATACTCAGGTTTTTACAGCCTAGTATTGAGTGGGAGATAAGCCAACTAGATATTTAACCATTATTATGACTATTCAATGCAACATACTGTTATTCACGACTTATGGAGTAAATCCATAGGATTATTCCCTGTTTGAAATGAAAATTGAGGAGGGATAATATAAGCCTCTGCAAATTATGGTTTAATGTGTATCAATGGAATATCTCCTCAAGCTTTCGCTGATTAATGACAATTTCCAAGGTTCGTGCGGAATGAGTTGTGACCATCACAACTCACTAATTGCATAGTTAAAAAAAAGTGTGAACATGGTGGTGATGACAAAAAGAGATTAAGAATCAAAAATTTCTTAAAAGCACCAACCTGTTGGTGCACAAAAAAAAAGGATTGCATGGCCTTTGAAATGAATACTTGGAAAGGATAACATGCTTGTGGGGAAATCTTAGTTTAATTCGTACTAATGACAAATCTTCTCCGGACTTTCGGACATTAATGACAGTTTTAACGGTTGTTGTAGTATGGATACTAGCATTAAAGCTTAATTATTACATATCTGGAAACAAGTACGAAGGAAAAAACAATGGCGAAACCGATTCCAAGAAATACCAAAGTATGAAAAGTGGTCAGGCGAAGATATACCTAGGGCACGTGAAGGGCCGATGGTTCTCGGCCTCGCAGGCTGAAAATTGAGCCTTTATTGTTCTGTGTCCTAAAAATAGCACCTACACTTCCGCGATATACAAATTGATAGGAGGACTTGCGGGTTGGTTGGTTCAACATTGAATTTTTTTTGTCCTTAGTGATTCTGTATTAATTCTATAACTAGCCACTTTTTTGGATCGGGGGTTCTAGGGATGGCGGGCAAAAAATTGGGCATCTATTATTCTGTGCTATACAAATAGCACTGGCAATTCCACGATATAAAAATTCAGAACCTAACCCACGCTAAATTATTATTGTTAAATATTTATATTGTAAAATTTAATTATACGAGAAAGTTTGCACAATCTAGTCGGCCAAGTGATATAAAAGTATTTCCACAAACGAGCAATATAAAAAAGAGTCATTCCATAGTTAGGCACTTTTTTTATCATGGGTTGGCGGCCTCGTGGGCTGAAAAAAGAGTCTCTATTGTTCTGTGTCCTACAAATAGTACCCAGATTTCCGTGGTATAAAAATTGATAGGAGGACCTACGGGCTGCTTGGCTGAAAATTACGTTTGATTACGGGTTCGCAGCCTGGTGGGCTGAAAATTAAGTATCTATTGTTCTATGTCCTAAAAATAACACCTACATTTCTGCGATATACAAATTCACATGTAGACTTGTGGACAGTTTCTATATAAAGTATGGAATGAGATTTTATACAGCATATGCGGATCCCTCATTCCATACTTAGGCAGTTTTTGGATCGTGGGCTCACGGTCTAGCGGGACGAAAAGAGAGTCTCTATTGTTTCGTCTCCTACAAATAGCACCTAGACTTCCACGATATACAAATTGATAGTGTTCTAGAACATATGCGGATCCCTCATTCCATACTTGGGCACTTTTTGGATCGCGGGTTCGCGACCTGGCGGGCTTAAAATTAAATATCTATTGTTCTGTGTCCTACAAATACCACCTAGACTTTCGTGTCCTACAAATACCACCTAGACTTACACGATATACAAATTCACACGCGGACTTGTGGACATAGTCTATATAAAGTATGGAATGAGATTTTATACAGCATATGCGGATCCCTGACTCCATGCTTAGGCATTTTTTGGATCACGGGCTTGTGGCCTGGTGGGCTGAAAATAGACTCTTTATTGTTGCATCTCCTACAAATAGAACCCAGACTTCCACAATATACAAATTTATAGTGTTTTAGAACATATGCAAATCCCTCATTCCATACTTGAGCACTTTTTGGATCATGGGTTTGTGACCTGGTGGGATGAAAATTAAGTATCTATTGTTCTATGTCTTACAAATAGCAGCTAGACTTCCGAGATATACAAATTGACACGCGGACTTTTGGACATAGTCTCTATATAAAGTATGGAATGAGATTGTATACAGCACATGTGGATCCCTCATTCCATACTTATCCAATTTTTGGATCGCGGGTTCGCGCACTAAAAATAGAGTCTCTATTGTTTCGTCTCCTACAAATAGCACCTAGACTTCCGCGATATACAAATTGATAGGTGGACTCAGGCTGGTTGGCTGAACATTGCACTTTTATTGTCCCGTAGCGATCCTATATGAATTTCAAACTTAGCAATTTTTTTTTATCGGGGGCTCTGGGGATGGTGAGCTGGAAATTGGGCATCTATTTTTCTGCGCTCTACAAACACATTTTTCTAGACATATGCGGATCCCTCATTCCATACTTCGACACTTTTTGGATAGCGGGTTCACGACCTGGCATGCTGAAAATTAAGTATCTATTGTTCCGTGTTCCAGAAATAGAACCTAGACTTCCATGATATACAAATTGATACGCGGGCTTGTGGACATAGTCTCTAAATAAAGTATGTAATGAGATTTTATACAACATATGTGGAGATCCCATATGAATTTCATATTTAGCGATTTTTTTTTATCAAGAGCTATGGGGCTAGTAGGCTAAAAATTGGGCCTCTATTGTTCTGCATTGTACAAAAACATTGTTCTAGAACATATGCGAATCCCTCATTCCATACTTGGGCACTTTTTGGATCATGGGTTAGTGACCTGGCAAGATGAAAATTAAGTATCTATTGTTTCGTGTCCTACAAATAGCACCTAGACTTCCGTGATATACAAGTTGACACGTGGACGTGTGGACATTGTCTCTATATAAACTATGGAATGAGATTTTATACAGCATATGCAGATCCCTCATTCCATACCTAGGTAGTTTTTGGTTCATGGCCCGGCGAGACAAAAATAGAGTCTCTATTGTTCTATCTCCTACAAATAGCACCCAGACTTCTGCGATATACAAGTGGATAGGTGGACTCGGGCTGGTTGGTTGAACATTGCATTTTTATTGTCCCGTAGCGATCCCATATGAATTTCATATCTAGCGATTTTTTTTGATCGGGTCTGTGGGGCTTGCGGGATGAAAATTGGGCCTCTATTGTTTTATGCTATACAAACACCAAGCACATCTCCTTGATTTACAAATTGACAAACGGACCTGTGGGTTGCGTGGCTCAACATTACAATTTTCATTGTTCCTTGTCCTTTGAATAGCCCTCAGAGTTTCGCGATATACAGATTGACAGATGGACTTGAGAGATGGCAAGTTCAAGTTTGCCATTGTTTACAGATACTAATCCCTATCAAATATATAACATATCTAAAAACATGATTTTCAATACTAAATTATTAATAATAATTTTTGCTATTGCAAAATTTAATTAAACGAGAAAGTTTGTACAATCTAGTCGGGCGACTGATATAAAAGTTTTCCGACAAACGAGCAATACATAGTAAACATGTACTTTTAGAAAGTATGGACAAGAGATTTTATAGAGCATATGCGGATCCCTCGTTCCATACTTGGGTACTTTTTGGATCGCGGGTTCTCGGCTTGGTGGGCTGAAATTTGAACCTCTTTTGTTCGGTGTCCTGCAAATATCACCCAGACTTCCGCGATATACAAATTGACAAGTGGACTTGTGGATTCCACGTCTGGTAGGTTCAAGATTCCAATTTTTTAGCAATACTCATCCTATCTAACTTCAGCTAAAACCATTATTTTCATATACTAAAATATTAATATTAACTATTGTTATTGTACAAGTGAATTACATTAAATTATTAAAAGATGTTAAATCGCTTATTTTTTAAAAAATGAAGGAAACAATTTTTTTTTTTTTGTAAAATTCTATCACCGCAAGAAATACAAGGGCCGATTTGAAGTTTAATGCCCTCTTCTTTATATGATAGCACAATTTCACTCTGCACAGTATATATTCGTTGATTTCAAATTATTACAGGATATTAATTTTACCAAGTTCATCGAATAAGAAAAAATTGCGAAAACAATGATCAATTTGAATTTTAAGAGCCTCTTGTTGGTATGAGAGGAAAGTTTCACTTCGCACACTATATATTCATTGATTTCAAATTATTTCACAACAATAATTTGACCAAGTTCATCGATCAAGGAAATTTTCCAAAACAAGTCACATAGTACATTTGCATCACAACACCATAGAAATTATCAGGCAGATCTGCGTGCCAGCTGGCCAAAAAAATTCAATTATATTGTTCTGTGTCCTCCAAAGAAGAGTTGGAGTTCCACGGTATACAAATTGACATACAAACTAGATAACCAAGAACCAACCATACTTTAAACAACCTAGAAGAAAGTTCCCAGAAGGTTCTATTGAGTAGAACCTGTCGACCTTTGCACCAAACAATTTGATATACAAAGAAAAGATGTCGGTGCATTCCTTTTCTCTTGAAATGAACATTCATCTAGATGTTGAACAAATATTACAGAGAGACATGAGGTATTTTTCGTTTCCTCCCAAAGTTTGATATAATTTCATTTTTTCGCCCTTCTTCAGCCGATATGAAAAATTGCATTATCCTCATTTAAGGTGAATTTGCTCTGTATCCGAAGTTGCCACAACATATAGACATTTCTTGCCTTTTTCTATAGATATGTTTCATACAACAACTATGCCAATTCAGGAAGCAAATTTTGTAACAGAGGTTTCCTAACCAAACACTCCACATTTGTGTTTCCCACGGTTCAGATAACACCATTGACGCAATGTCCATAAATATATGGACATTTTTCACCACATCACAGACAATCAATTGTATCATCAATTATCAAAGCGGAGGCAGAAGCAGCGGAATGACATTTTTCACATACAGGCTCAAAGGGGGTCGAGTACACATTGGCTGCAACTAAAAGACCTTCAACTTAGCAATGCGAGAAAAGGGATTAATGCATTGAACAATATAATACACAACTGCATGCCCCCCTCCCCTTTAAAACAAAAAATAAAAAGTAAACATGTGCAAAAATTTGTTGAAGGCTATTTCTATAAGCAAAGTGAGGATGATTTTGTGGATGTATATGCACAACAATTGTAGAGCTAGCTAGTTTCTCCAGATCCTCTACTATATCTGATCACAACTATGTTACAAATGTTGCCTGGGTTGTCCGAAAGATCCTTTCTTTAGCATCCTTCTTCTTTGTTATATTTTTGAACAGTATAAGTAGAACCTGCCCTCTATGCAATTGTTGTTCCATTGACAAAAACAAATCTGAATACGTATCGAACAATTGTAGCTGCAACATGGAATAGTGCAATATTTTTGTAACTTATCCGACATATATGCAGACGCGAAAGTTAAGAACAAAATTGAATATGAAAAATGGTACCATTGCCTTGTCATTGCCCGACTCTCCATCCTTTATATGGAGAATGTGTTGCGACCCAAATTTTCTCGCTAGTGTCACAACAGCCCCAATCGTTCCAATTGGGTAAATATCAATGCTCTGTGCAAGCTGCCTGATAGTTGAGTCCAGGAGGAAGCGATATTCTGAACAAATAGAAGGAATTTTTTTCCAAAATTCTTGTTTCGTTGAGAAAAATAATTTGATCACAATCACCACGGTCATATACTGGTTTGGGCAATACATTAAAATTTGTAATGGATATCCCATTACACGACAATATCTTTTCTGCATGTTTCTTGACAAGTTGTGGAGGAACAGTCAGTGTGACTATCATCATGGTGTCCTTGTCTGTCATATCAGCATGCATAATGGATCTAATTTTGTTTGCCTTGTCCAAGTAGGTGGACCATTATGTCCCCGACAAACAGTTGTCCAGTTTGACAGCTTTTCAAGCCCTCTATTGACAGTACTTTGGATGTCACAACTCTAGACTTGACGACATTTTTTGAAAAGGAAAATTAAAGTGAATGGTAGTGTGCTACAAGTACACGTATAATATTGATGAACTATGGAGCCATAGTTTCACAACCACACCTCTTGGTCTGTGAAACATGCATCATGTTTGGCATTTCACTTGTACTTATTGATACTTCTTGCGAGCTGCAAACCATGTATTGCAAATGGAATCAGCATATCCGCCATGCCATAAATGAATATATAACCCAGGAAATTTGTTTAGTAAACATAGTAAGAGCACAGTGTATGCATCTTTACCTTTGGCCTTGTCAGTCTGTCGATGTCTGGGATGACTGACTGCTCATGGCCGTCTCGCTAGTCCAACTTTTTATGATTCAAGCATGTGCAGATGAACATCATGACTAAACAAATATATGCATTGTATATTGTCCATTGGAAGGACCAAATAACCATAAAAATGTATGCATCTTAATTTTTTAACTGGAGAAATGTTTAACAGTAAACAAGGTGTGACCGCGGGTCACCATGGCCAATCTGTATATCGCAGACCCCTAGAAGCCAGGGGAGAAATCTTCAACTTGCCAACCTGGTAGCCGCAATCGACAAAGTGGGTAACTATGGAATAAGTTAGAAGCAAGACCACATATGTCAGTCCGTTAATCTTCCAACCAGTGCACGAGGGATTTTCGGAAACCACATTAAGAAGATGAATTAGAAAACAAAAGGGATAATAGAAAATGGAAAAAGTAGAAACAAGGAGCGTAGAAAGGACCATTACTGTGAATTCATCGTTTTCAAGTCTAATATTATATGCTCCCACCCGGTTTGTATGTTTAATTTACCGTCACACTTGGTATACCTTTTAGAAGATTGTACCAAAAAACCCTCTGCTGCTGCACAGAAGAATTCATCTCCTTGTCCAAGCAACCTGTTTTTTCCAAGGCAACAACGTCGAAGATGAAATCGAGACGAAGGAAAGTTAGTATGAAAACAGACATCTAAAAGAAAAATAAAAAGGTCTATTTACCCACGAAAGATTCCTTCGTCCTATCCAACGATTATGTTTCTTTAAATGTAGCAATGCAACGCAAACACAACAGGCATAAACTAGCTTAGTATGTAGGAAGGAACGTATGTAACCAAGATAACTAACCATGTAGGAAGGCACACAACTAGTTTAACACATATACAGACCATAAATGAAATACAAAACAATGCAATATGAAACAACAGTACAAGCATTCACCTTTATATATCCTCTTCAGCCGATGCAGTCAAGAGTCCCTCCTTTTCTCCAGCTACTCTATTTGTTTCAATGTGGGAACCGACAAAATTCAATGAACATCAATGGAAGATGGTATTCACTGGAGAACAAGAAATATGTAGATACAACGACACTGACTCAATGAACAGTTTATAAAGGAAGAAACATGAACCTTTGCGCTTATCTATCCATGGCTGTAAACATCTATCTTTTTTTTCCCTAGCCAAAATATACTACAAGGCAGAAAATATCATACAATTGCATGGCCGCAGCTAAACGATTTCTAGTTTTCCTTGGAAATTCATCCAGATATGCCCTTTAACCATGTTCTTTATCCTCTACACAGACTGTTGTGCCCATGATACAAGTTCTCAGTTTTCCATGGAAAACTACCCAGACATGCTTCCAGACATGAAAATATAATCTTGAAGAATATTTGTTGCACATATCATATCTCAAGAACAACACAAATTGTATCGTGCACACACCACTCTATGGAGAGGAGAAAGAACATGTCATTTCATATCCGCACATTTGACCATACATGGTCTATAAATGTAAGCTGCATACATATGCTTTATTCCAACAAAAAACAGCAGATATTGTAACTTCACATGTAATCCTCCAACAATTTTGTATGCAACTATTTTCTTTCATGGCAGGACTCGAGCACCAGGAAAATCTCATAGAATTACAGATAACGACCTCTACAAAAATGGAAAATAACACAACTGCAAATTGACTGGTGGGTGTAGGGGTTTAACATCGTAAAGTGCCCCCAAAAAACAATAACAATCCAAAAAAAAAGAAAAAAGAAAATCTCCAACCACCACTACTGCACCCCAACCCTGCAAGGCCGAATCAAAGAAAAGAAACCAGCAAGGACCAAACCAGTGAGAAAGAACGAAGAGGCCAAACTACACCCCCAGGGCCCCAAAGCGCAAACCCCAGGCAAACAAACAGAACCAACAACCCAGAAACCAACGAACCAACAAAAGCCACCGACCCAATGAACAACATATGTATCTCCAACGATTACGAAACTGCAACTGAAGTAGAAAAGGAACCGGAAACATAAAAGGAACATGCAACTACAAATAAGCAAGCATTCTTACTTGTAAACTGCAAACACTAAACAACAAACAAGGAATACAAAATGAAACTATGGCATCGAAACTTACTCTGAAACGATGAAATGCAAAAGCGCAGGTCGAATCACGAGCGAAACAACAAAAAACAACAATCGAGAAACCAACGAAGAAGAACCACTCACCGAACTAGTAAACAATGTATCTAGCTTCAATGATTATGAGGATGAAACATACAATGGCAACACCTGACAAACCAACAAAGAAGAAGCAGTCATCGAACCAGTAAACAATGTATCTAGCTTCAATGGCAGAACAAGGATGAAACATACAATGGCTATTGAACTGGCATGTA
>JASDQU010103849.1:55188-66882 GCA_032191745.1 Picea mariana
TCATCCTTGAAGGGTTGGATGTT
Source organism: Picea mariana (assembly GCA_032191745.1). Classification (NCBI taxonomy): domain Eukaryota; kingdom Viridiplantae; phylum Streptophyta; class Pinopsida; order Pinales; family Pinaceae; genus Picea; species Picea mariana. Next base: position 55,212 of record JASDQU010103849.1, read on the forward strand.
GTATGACAATTGACATTATTGGCTGACATGAAAATTGCATCCTTGGTGAAGCCACTCGATGTTGTATGGTTGCGGGTGTGGTGTTGTCAACAATTCCTATTGTTTGATGACCTTTGCTGAGATGAGGTTCTTCTGACTTCTGCTATCAAAAATGAAATGCAATGGGGTCCCCTTCACCCACATATATGAATGGAAGAGGAGCTACCCCTCTTCAGGATCTGTTGGTTCTTTTGGTTGAATTTTTGTGGTCGTGACAGTAGCAGTGGAGTCTACGTAATTGATTTGTCTTCTCCCATTATTTTCTAAATTAGATTTTGAATCGAGGTTCAACTCCTTTTATTTGATCTTGACCAACAATGATTTTTTTGAGTGACATTCATCAGTGGTGTGTCAGGGGAGTTTGTGGAAATCACACCACTTTCTAGTGTCTGTCTTCGTCTTTCCATGACCCTTCTTTTCCTGTGGCTTGGACTGGTTTTCAGGAGGCTATTTGTTAGGGCCATATTTATCATACTTTGGTTGTTGATGATTTGTATCCCTAAACTCTCGTTTGTTATGGAGTCTAAATTTATGCTTGATTTTGATAGCATATCGATAGGCAATGCTCCCAGTGATGAGATGTCCAGGAAATCCATTTTGGTTTGGATGTACCTATGCAGATCCCTGTGGTATTTCAGAACCAGATGTCACTTGAAGTCTTTAATACCCAACTTGGTGCACAATGTATGGAAATTATTTGTGAACTCCGACATTGTTTGGCCCCTCTCTTGCCATAGTGTGGTACATATCATGTACTGGTCGTCATAGTTACCAATAGGGTAATATTGTTCCTTGACCGCATCCACAAAAAAATCCTAAGTGGGATCGGCCTCATATATTCCGAACCCCTTTGTGGAACTTTTATCCCAGTAATTTTCCCACCAATGTTTGACATGGGGGAGATACTTAAGGAGTGCGAAGGTGATCTTTTCCCTGTCGAAAAAATTGTGAACAAAGAAGTAACCTTCTAGAAACTTTAACCATTTTTCAAGGGCAGCCATGTCTATCTGACCTTAAAATACGATAATATCAAAACTAAATTGTACATTGAAAGGGGAGGTGCTTCCAAAGTGGTTGCTTTATGAATACGTTCATACTATTATTGATAGTCATGGAAGGATGTGGGAAAAATTCTCCATCATTTTGTCCCTCTGTCGCGTGAGAGCTTTCTCAAGCAACAAAATAATAGAATCTTTTGCTCCATCATTTTTATGTTCTTCCTCCATGGAGGGTTTCTTGGGTGTGCAAGAGCAATTGTCCTCAGGAGAGACAAGATCGAGACCCAACTTACTATACTCGAACCTCGTTGGGTACATGCACTAAAAAAAATAATCAAGAGTAGCCTGCTCCGATAGCACTGATCTGGATTATTTTTGGCACGAAATGAGAGCAGAGATATAATAAATAAATGTACATAGATATATCACATATACAAAAATATAATAGATATATATTAGAGATATAGCCATAAACACATAGATACGGTAACAAACAATATCTATTAATGAGCAAAATGTACAAAACTGTAGAAATATAGAGTGAAAGACTCACTAGAATGGTGGCAGCTTATCTCTGAGAAGAGATGTGACGACTACTCACATTTTCAAAAATATGATTGTTACAATGTGGATCTAAAGGCCTTTATAACATAAATAAAATCCAAAACCCTAACCCCAAAATATGAAAAGCCAAAAATTTTGTGGACCCTATTTTGGGTAGTTTTGTGTATCAACTTCCCGGGAGTGTAACTTTGGCATACGATCTTAGTTTTGGGTGCACGATAGCTCGTTGGAAAGGTATCGATGAGGAGATTCATTTTTGGGACTCAATCAAATCCTTTAGCTATAATTGTGGTGGAAGATCATGAAAAATATTCAACAAGCTATTATAATCCAAAAAACTAAGAATATTAGTAAATTGCCAACAAGCTATTTTAATCCAGTTGGAATATGTGGGTGGCCACTAATATCCACCTGGCTCAATTAATACTAGGTATACTTGGTTTCATGTGAGTACTATTGATATAGCTGCTTATTGCACTTTTTTTCAAAATGAATTAATATCTCCTCTAGGATATATTTCTTGTTTTTCTCCTGGGCATGTCACCTTGGTAATTCTATAATGACTACCATCCTTGTTACCATAGATATTTTCTTATGAAACTTCTATTGGAAATACATTTTTCTTTTATTTTTCTTGTTCCCCGTAGGTCACAAGTGATAACTCTAAGAAGGGGCCACCATGACAGTTGCAAACATGGAGCAGATGACTCCATCAAGCGGTGAGGTAGGTGATCTCACCAAGTACCAATTATAAAGGAAGCGTGGAAAGAAAAAGGAGTTTTTGGAAATTGTTCACTCATATACAAGAAAATCAATATCTAATAATGGAGAAGAATACACCTCCAAGGGGCTCATTATCTTTTGTAAAATAGCCAAGATTATGAAGGAGCTAATTGTCCCACATAATACTCAACAGAATGGTGTGGAAGAAAGAAAGAATCAATCCATTGAAGAATGAATGACCATAATCTATCCATATTTCTATGGGGATAATAAACTATGACAACTGTATATTTTCATAATAGAAGTCTGCGTTGTATATTGAATAACATAACTCCAGAAGAAGCCTTCTCTCGAAAGAAGCCAACTGTAGAACACTTAAGGATCTTTGGTTGTCATGTCTATATCCATGTTCCCAAGGAAAAAATAAATAAGTTGGAACCTTTAGGAAAGAAGGGCATATTCATTGGGTATAATGAGACATCAAAAGCTTATAGAATATATGTCCCGAGTCAACATAAAGTTGAAATCAGCAAGGACGTGACTTTTTATGAGAAGATTTCCTTTAGGAAATCTATAGAATATTCCATGGAATCCAATGATGAAGAGGAAAATGAATATCCCAAGGAAGAAAGTATATGCTCTCCAAAAAATCCTAGTGAAGAACTAGACCAACCACTTGAAACTGTAGAACTAGTTGTTGTACCCAAGAACAAAAAATGATCAGGATTGCTAGAATCCACCTTAAAGGAAGCATAAATACATAAATCCCCTAGTGGCACCTTCAGGGAGAGAAAGAGGCCCATAAGGTTCTCTAGTTATGTATCACTCATGACAAGTCTTGCTAATGAAAAACCTTCCACCTTTGAAGAAGCAGTCAAGAAGAAAAAATGGAAGGAAACTATGATGGAAGAATATCAATCCATCATGAAAAATGATGTATGGGAAATTGTGCATAGACTTGAAGGAAAGTCTGTAGTCACTTCAAAATGGGTTTACAAGATAAATCATGCAGTAGATGGGAGTATTGATAAATAAAAGGAAATATTTGTGGCTAGAGGGTTCTCCTAGTAGGAGGGAGAAGACTATGATGAGACATTTGCTCCAGTTGCCAAATACACCTCTATTAGATCCATCATATCGCTTGCAACATCCATGGGTTGGAGTTTACATCAGATCAGGGATGATTTTAAGGATGGAAATTTATTTTAAAATGTAGAAACCTTGGCGAATCTTACTAATCCTTCGTATGTCAACTATAAATGTTTGGAGATATTTTTGTGAAAATATTCAAATTTATAAGTATTTTATTTAGTTTTTATAAAATTTTGGCGATTTTTAAGGTAAAATGATTTTATCCTATAGAATTTGGGTGAATCATTTTTAAAATAGTGAATCTTGTTTTTGGAAAAACCATGGAAAATTAGCCCACGAGCGAAATTTATCCCCTAAAATCATCCCTGCATTAGATGGATGTAAAGACATATTTTTTTAATGGAGCAATTAAGGAAGAAGTATACCTAAAGCAACCTCAAGGTTTTGAGGTACACCCAAGAGAAACCCATGTATGCAAATTAAATAAGGCCTTTTATGGACTCAAGCAAGCTCCAAGAGCTTGGTATGCATGAATTGAAATTTACTTGATGAGAATTAGATTCTCCAAGAGCTAGGTTGATCCAAAACTTTATTACAAGGTTGTGAATGATTAACATTTGATCCTACTACTATATGTTGACGATTTGTTTATGATGGGTGCAGAGCCTCTCATTAATCAGTTTAAGAGGGAGCTAGCCTCTGAATTCGATATAAAGGATATTGGTCTCATGCATTATTATTTGGGACTAGAAGTATGGTAGAATCATGGTGAAATATTCCTAGGGAAAGGGAAGTATGTTGTAAAGATCCTTCAAAATTTTGGGATGATCGATTGCAAATCCATGGAAACTCCCATAGTGACAGATCTAAGGAAGTTGAGAGACTCTAATTATGATCCAGTATATTCATTCCTATACCGGAAATTGATTGGCTCATTGATGTATTTGGTTAATACTAGGATGGACATTTGTTTTTTTGTGAACACATTGAGCCATTTTCATGTGGAACCTAGACATGAGCATTGGATAGATGAAAATCACATTTTGATATATCTATGTGGGAAACAAAAGTCTATTGCACTCAACATTGTAGAAGCAGAGTATATTGCATCTTATGATGCTTGTACGGAAGCAGCATGGTTTTGTAAGATGGTTTATGGAATATTTGATCAGGTGTTGGATTCGACTGTGATATATTGTGATAATCAGAGTTGTCTGAAGGTTTAAGAGAACCCCATGTTCCATGATAGGTTGAAGCACATTGATATCAAGTACTATTTTATTCATGATAAAGTCTAGAAGGGAAAATTTATTCTCTAGTACATCTCCACCAATGAGTAGACAATTGATATTTTGACAAAGCCTCTATCCAATATAAATTTTTCATACTTGAGGGACAAGATGGGACTTGTGGAGATACATCCTTTGGTTCAAAAGGAGAATATGACTTCCTCGGTTGGGAGGGATTGCTAATATATGGCATCATGGATAGTTAATGTGATGGTGGATAGTCATTTTCCAGGTGGATAATGGTCCATGAAGGATAGATTTTTGGTGGAAAGACATTCTCCAGATGGAGAATGGTCTAGGTCGACTGATCTGAATTTAGGAGTGGAATGAATTGATTAATAGACTGAATACAATAAACACGGAGATATGGAGAGAACATAGATATCAAGTGAACAATATCTTCTAATGAATAAATGAAATAGGATGAAACTGTAAAACTGCATAATTGAAACAACTTGCTCGAATGGTGGTAGTTATATATGAGAAGAGATGTTTCTGCTACACGCATATGTCTGAGCATAATGATTACAATGAGGCTCGAGAGTCCTTTTTAACATTACTCATGAATGCCAAAACCCTTGACATCCAAAAATCTAACCCTAGGAGGTGAAATGCCAAAAGTCATGTGGGCCTTGATGAGTAAGTTGGTACCTCAATTTCTTGGGGTCGTAATGTTTGCATAAAACCTCCTTTTTAGGCGCGTGATAGCCTGTTTGAAATGTATTTTTGAGAAATACACATTATGTTGTCAAACTGTGACTCTGTCTATAGTTTTACTGTGGAAAGAAAAAAATAACATTGTTCAGGGCCCCAAAACGGCCCTAGAAGTACAGAAAGATGTTCTAACATGAAAACATCCAAAATAAGCTAGTTGCATTAGGTGGGAGGCCAACAGTATCCACCTGGAAGATGTGTAGGTCTTCAGCCATCCTCAAAAGTGTAGAACCAACAATTACAAAGAAGTATAAAATAATGTGTTGAACTAAAAACTGTCAAGAACAACAATTGGAATAGGTGGGTGGCCACCAATATCCAATTGGATCATTCCTCCCCCCTTAAGAAGCAATGGTATCCATTGCGTTGAGTTCCTCCATCAGGTGAGGAAAATTCTATTGAATTTGGCGCCGAGTGAACCACTTGCCTTAGTGTAGGAGGTTCCCTACCTTGACAACCCGACAAAGGTGGATCCTCTGCTGGCGAGTTCCCTTGACATGTGTGTCCACTATTTGATCAGTGGATTCATGTTTCATGTATTCAGGGTTGATCTCTGTTGGTGTTATTTTTTCTGCGATCTCTGAGGTGTCCAATAATGGTGGAAAATATGCTTGAAGGAGGTCCACATTGAACACTGAGTGCAAGCCAAGGAAGGGTAGAGTGTTGAGCTCAAAAGAATTTCTACCCACAACCTTGGTGATAGTGTAAGGCCCATATAAAAGTAGGCGTATCTTCCGATGGGGCCCTATAAGACGCTCTTTATGCAAATGTAACCAGACCTTGTCTCCCACCTGAAACTCGTGTGGTACCATGTCTTGATCATGGAGTTTCTTGTACTTAGCATTGGATTTCTACAAAATCTCATGGACCTACTAGCAGATGTGTTGAATCCACTCAATGAATTTGGTTGATTTGTTGGTCTCAGATTGAACATGGGAAGATTTTGTATGTGTGGTTGCAAGAGGTAGTGCAACATCAATGGGACCCAAGGGTTGTAATTCTAGCCCCACCTGAAATGGGCTATGTTCGGTGGAGCTATGTAGAGCCTTGTTGTAACTGTGTTGAACATAGGGGAGACTCTCATCCCATGTACGCGGATTCTTAGAGTTATATATGTGTAGGATGTGCACAATCATATGATTGACGACCCGTGTTTGGACATCGGTTTGGGGGTGGAAAGTAGTGGATTTAGTGAGCTTGGTGTCCAATAATGACCAGAGACTTGACCAAAATGTGTTGAGGAACCTGTTGTCCCGATCGGAGATGATGGAATGTGGTATCCCAAAATGGACCCACACTCGTTCGAAGAAGAGCTTGAAAATATCTTCCATTTTGATGTTCTTATTGCAGGCTGTGAGGATGGCCATCTTCAAAAACCAATCAACTACCACAAATAAACAATCATTGCCTTTCTTGTGGATAGAAGGCCAGACATCTAATCCATCGATATGGATTCCCAAGGCTTATCGGGAGTAGTAAGAGGGGTGTATAATCCTTGATTCTTGATGGCTGTGTTGGCAATGAAACAATAAGTGCAAGATCTGATATACTTGCTGACGTCCTGTCGAAGTTTTGGCCAATAAAATTTTTTTTGTAGAAAGGCCACATGTTTCTCCATGCCAAAATGTCCTTCCATCTAACTATAGTGGTCTTCCCAAAACAACTTTTCATGCTCTCTTACAGGAATATAGATATGGCCCAGATGGCATAACAGTCTATCCTGAATGTGAAAATTAGTGACATTCACTCTTGTACGAAAGGGATGATAGGTGGTGGCGAAGTCCGAATCTTTCTGATTAAGTTGGGGCCACTCAGAGGCATCATGTCCATAGGAATGGAGCACAATGGTGAGTGTATCCATGGGAGGTCGATTGAGGTAGTCAGCGACATGATTTGTGCTCCTTGTCTTATGCTTGATGTTGATATGGAACTATTGTAGGTAGGTGGACCACTTCTGATGGTGATCATTCTGTAGCTTCCCTTATGTTTGTATGAACTACAGAGGCTTGTGATCAATGTGGATGATTGTATCCTTTCCCAGAATGTAATGTTTCCATTGACAACAGGCTTGTACAATGGAATACATTTCCTTTTCATAGGTGGGGTATTTCCAGACAATATCTGAGAGTGTCTCACTATGGTATGCCACTAGATGACCATGTTGAGTGAGAACGAATCCCACAACATATTCATATGCATTAGTCTCAATATCAAATGGTTGTTGTAGATCAGGAAAGGAGAGTACTGGAGTTGAGCACAAGCAATGCTTCAAATCATCAAATGCTCATTGGTGTTCCTTCCCCCACGTGAACTTTTCCCTACCACTTCCCTTAACCACTTGGCTGAGGGCCCATGCAATATGGGAGAATCCCAACATGAATCGTCGGTAGAAGTTGGCCAGTCCCAAGAAGCTATGAAGCTCGGTTAGTGTGGTCAGGGCTGGCCAGTCACGAATGACTTGGATCTTAGCTGGATCAAAATGTACCCCATGCTCATAAAAAATGTAGCCCAAGTATTGGACCTTGTTCATGCCAAAGGATCATTTTTCCAAGTTGGCATATAGCTTGTGCTGCCACAGAGTTCTCAAAACTTGTTGAATATGTCGCATGTGCTCCTCCCAAGTTCTGCTGAAGATGAGGTTGTCATCCAAATATATCACCACAAAAGATTTGGTGAAGGGTCTCAATACATCATCCATCAACCTCATGAAAGTGGTTGATGAATTTGTTAAGACAAAGTGCATGACCAACCATTCGAAGAGACCTTCTTTAGATATGCAAGTTGTCTTCCATACATCAGTTGCTTTGATGGGAACCTGGTGGTAGCCAGACTTTAGGGCAATCTTGATAAATAAATTTCCCTCCTTGAGTTGGTCAAGAAGGTCATAAATTTTGTGAATTGGGTACCGATTCCTGACTATGATTTTGTTTAATGATTTGTAGTCAATGCAAAGTCACCAAATCCCATCCTTCTTCTGCACTAGTACAATTGAGATTCCATAAGGGGAGGAGTTGGGTCTGATGTTCCCCTTTTGAAGAATCTCTTGGATTAGACGCTTCATTTCGTCATTTTCCATCAGTGAGAAATGATAGACTAGTTCATTAGGTAGAGGTGCACTGAGGGTTATATCAATTGGATGCTTGACTTGGAAGTGCATCAGTACCTTGGTGGGTGAGGAGAAGATGTCTTTGTACTCTTCCACAATTCTTTCCACTTACTTCCATTGCAAAGAGAGGCTCTATGTAGAGTCCATGGATGTGGTGATGACCTTTTGCTTACTGTGATCATGGATCACAAATAAAATGAAATTATCAGTCTGTGAAATGACCTTACTACATTACTTAGCAGAGATTAAATAAATAGCGGTAGGTGGAGTTACCTATGGTATCCTGTACAATTGTCTACCCAAAGTAATAATAACACTGTGGGGTCTAGACTCATATGCAACATGACGCTTTCACAAATATTGGTTTCCTAAAAGAACATCACAAACTTCAATGGGAGAAATATCACACAATACCGCATCTTTTAAAGGCTTGATGTCGCAGGGCATACGACATTGTTGGATGACAAGAAGATCTCTTCCTTGGCAAAGCCAACCAATGATTTAGTGTTACAGGTGCAATGTCCTCGGTAGGTCCAGCCACTTTATGACCTCTGCTGAGATCAGGTTCTTCTTACTGCCACTATCAACAATGAAATGAAGCAAATCCCCCTTTACCCACATTTGTGAGTGAAAGAGGTGTTTCCCTTCCCATGGTTCTTCTGGTTCACTTGGATGGACTTTGGTAGTAGTGACAATGGAATTGGGTTCAACATAGATAATCAACTTACCTCCTTCTGCATTTTATTCAGATTCAGAATCGTCCTCTAACTCGGAAGCCTTTAGTTTTACCACGAGTGACTTCTTGGAGCGACATTATTTAGTGTTTTTCCAAGGGATTTTATGGTATTCACACCATTTTCCCATGTTCTTCTTCGTCTTCTCATTACCCTTCTTGTGCTGCATATTGGAGTGGTTGTCCTGAGAGTGGCCATCTTTTCTCTTTCCCTTGTTGTGTGGGTTGGGGCTGCCTTTGCTTTGCTTTGACTATGAGGAATTTTCACATCCAAACTCTTTCCTCTTCTTCTTAAATGTCTGCTCGATCTTGAAAACATATATATAAGTTGTACCCAATGAGGCGATGTCCAAAAAATCCATTTATGTTTGAATGTATCTATGCAAAAAACCGCATTATTTGAGCACTAGATTTCACTCAGAGTCTTTGATACCCAATTTGGTGTGCAGGGTATAGAAAATATTGGTGAAATTTGGTACTGTTTGGTCCCTTTCTTGACGCAGGTTGGTCCATATGGTGTACTGGTCCTTGTAGCTTCCAATAGGGTAGTACTTCTGTTTAATGGCATCCCGGAAGGAATCCCATGTAGGGGAGATCACAAATATTTCATATTCCTCTATGGCCCTTTTCTCAGATTAAGAATCCCACCAGTCCTTAACATGGGGGACGAGCTTGAGGAGTGAAAAAGTAATCTTTTCCCTATCGAAAAAATTGTGGACCGAAAAATAATCTTTGAGCAGATTCAACCATTTATCTTCAACATTTTCATCTATCAGTCCTTCAAATAATGGAATATCAAAATTTACCTGTAGCTTGAAGGGGGTTGCATGGCCACTTGATGAAGATGCTTCTCATGTGAGAATATTCTGAAGTATCTATGCAAAGTTGTCCATCATTTCATTCCTTTTTCAAGCAAGGGATTCCTCGAGAAACATTTTAAAAGGATATCCTTCTCCATCATATTTATTTTCATCCCCAATGGGTTGTTATCAGGCTCGGCGTGGCCGATATTGCAAAGGCCCGATTGGTTCAAGTCCCAACTTATTGTACCTAGATCTTGTCGGGGACATGCACGAAGAAAAATAAATGAAGAGCAGACCGATCTGATACCACTGATATAGATTTAGGAGTGGAATGAACTAATTAATTGATTGAATACAATAAAAATAGATATATGGAGAACAACATAGATATCTAGTGAAAAATAACTTCTATTGAATAAATGAAATAGGTTGAAACTGTAAAACTGCAAAACTGCAAAACTGAAACAACTTGCTTGAATGGTGGTAGCTATCTCTAAGAAGAGATGTGGCTTCTATGCGCATCCGTCGAAGAAGAATGATTACAATGAGGCTCCAAAGGCATTTTTAACATTACTCATGAATTCAAAAACCCTATACATCCAAAAACCTAACCCTAGGAGGTGAAATGTCAAAAGTCATGTGGGCCCCAATGGGTAAGTTGGTACCTCAACTTCCCGAGGTCGTAACTTTTGCATACGACCTCCATTTTAGGCACGTGATAGCCCGTTGGAAAGGTATTTTCGAGAACTACACATTATACCATAAAAATATAACTCGGTCTATAGTTTGAATGTGGCAATAAAAAAAAAACATTGTTTAGGACCCCAAAATGGCCCTGGAAGTACAGAAAGATGTGTTGACATGAAAACATCCAAAATAAGCTAGTTGGATTAGGTGGGAGGCCACCCGTCTCCACCTGGAAGATGTGTAGGGATATATACAACCTCAAAAGTGTAGAACCCACAATTACAAAGAATTATAAAAGAATGTGCTGAACTAAAAATTGTCAAGAGGAGCTAGTTGGAATAGGTGGGTGGCTACCAATATCCACCTGGATCATTGACAGATTTTTTATGTACCATAGGCAACTATTCTCCTAGGGAATTTTCTGCACAGGTAGAATGGTCCAGGACAACTATTCTTCTGGGGATTTTCCTGGACAGGTAGAATATTATGTCTCCCTGAGTTCACAGTAGTAACCAAAGTGGGGATATTGGTACATGACATACATTTTCCCTGAGTTCACAGTAGTGGCCAATGGGGGGAAAATGGTCCAAGACCATCATTATTCTAGGACGTATGTCTAGATTAGAAGAATTTTCCATATAGCCCATGACATGGCTTTCAGTGTTTGGGAGGATAGTCATTCTTCTAGGACATATGTTTGGATTAGAAGAATGGTCCTTGTAGCCCATTGTGTGGTTTTCATCATTTGTTGGGATAGTCATTCTTCCTGTGTCACAGGAAGTGACCGGGATAGGAAGAATGGTCCCTATATCACTCTATTGAGTGAGTGACTTATGTGAGACACTCTGTTTATTTCTTTGAGTCTATCACATGACTTATTTAGCATCATGCTAGATCACTCAGATGGAGTATGGCCTGGAGAG
>JASDQU010103849.1:78187-94246 GCA_032191745.1 Picea mariana
AGATGTCAGGGGTGTTGGAGGACGTCGCGTCATGTAAACATTTACGCTATCAGGCCTATTGAGGCATCTCAAAATAAGTGTCAATAAATTTCAAGAAATATACAAAGATTGGATATGAAAACATTTCAATATGCTTAGTACATATCAAAACTGATGGATATATTCGGGTAGCATAAAATGCTAATACGAATATTCGAACTAATGGTAGCATTAATCAACCTTCAAGCAATATACCAGAAAAATATATGATTAAAACATACTGTCTATGAGAAAAAGTTTGGATATGTTGCCATATACTACATTGGGAATAGCGAAGCCGACAATAAGACCTCCAATCTCTTAATCAATTAGATCAATGCATATATGTTACTTTTTAATATATAAAAATATATGTTTTTAATTCCATAGCTCCAACAATAGGTATTGCACAAATATTTCCGGTCAAAGGACAAACTAATATGTAATCAATGCTTTATCAATCGCTATAGTCCCTCTATGCCTACGACAGGGACTAATAATATGTGACTATTAAATAATACAATAGGAAAATGTATGAAATTATGCCAAAAATAAATAGTTGACTTATTGATGAAAATAAAGTGGTTGATATAAGGAGAGAACTAGTGGTGGCGCATCAGTGAAATAGATTTTTTAAATGTTTTAAAGGTGTAGTGATGAGTGAATGTTGTGGATCGCATCTTCTTAAGAGAACTAAATACCATGCTAGTTTTTATAGTTTCCCCTTATATTAGAACAACACAATCACTAATTTCTATGCAAATGATTTGACAGGATAGATTTTTAGAACAATTAGATGCCAAACAAAATAAAATGGAGGAAATTGAAAGGTGGAGGGGTTGAGTTGGAACACCAATTTGATAGGGGCATCACTTTCACATATAAAATCCATTAAATTAGAATTTGGTGTTCTTCAAATCATTACAAATTTTATTTTTGGATTTATAATTTTGGCAAGTTGGGCCCTTTAGAGGAAATTGATTAGTGAATTAAAAAAACACATGGGAAGAGTGCATAAAATGCAGCGAAATTTTGTTACATGTAAACTACTATAAAAAAAAATTAAGGACTATGTCTAATGTGGTAAGATATTTTAGTGACCATTTATATTATATGGAAAAGGTAATTGTTCAACAATAAATAATATTAGTGAGGATAAGATAATGGACAACATCAAAACATAAAGAGTTTAGGGATTAAATAACATGAGGATGGTTGGACAAAGTCACACATCATGAATAGGTAGGTTCTAAATACTTAAAAGGAAGAAAATTTTGTGTTTGAAGGATCTTTTTGGAAGAATAGAAAAGAGATCAGAGAAATCAAAGAAAATTCTTCTACTAAAAACTAGAACAAGTGATTCACTATAATACCTTCGGTTTCAAATCCTAGGATATATTAGATTAAAATGAGTATTATGTAATGGTGTGGTTCAATAAATAAGTTCTAAGCTAGTGGATTGATTTATATAAACTTTTGATGTAAGCGAGTAAGAATCTTGGAATATATTCCTATCTAGGAGCTCAAGGCCAAGGTTTGACTAAAAAATGAATAAATTTTTGTTAGGTGATTTTCCATGTTTATGTATTGATATGTCATTTCCTAGTGACCATGTAGTTAAATATTACTATGGAACACCTTACACTATATTGGAAATACTATATAAAAGAGGAAATATTAATATATTGATAAACCATGAAATAACGTTGCAAAGGGACTTTGGACCCATGAGTAAGGGGGGAATGGATTCATTGTAGGAGTTTATCATTATCATATGGTTATTTATACTAAATTATTAAACTTCAATCCTTTTTCATGCTACCTCACATGTTTTACCAAAATCATTTTGTGTTAGATGGAGAATGTGTGGTCTATGCACACCCAAAGTATATGACTTACAATTTTATGCAATATTCTCCCATTCATTATTATTTTATATTATTATTTCTTCTTCATGTATGATCTTATGAACTTGAAAGAAATCAAAATTGATCCATGGATTTCCTCTACCTAGAACTTGCATTAGTAAAACCCATGAGCTAGTTGAGTACGTGAGGAGTTATATATATAGTAGAAAGAGAAAATTGCTTTGATCCCTTGACCACAATGTTTATTCAATATCATTAAAATAATTAGACTTATATTATCTTATTATTGCATTTTATCCCTCTTTGTCTCCTATATACAATTCAAGTAGACTTATTTGAAGTATTATATTATCTTGTGCATTTAATATTTTATAATAGAAGGTTGCCTCGTAGAACATGGTTTTTATTCATTCAATCTTTCAATTTATTTAGGTGTGTCATTATTAAATTGAGTATTTTTTATGCTAATTTAGCTATGTGTTTCTTAACCTTTGGTATCAAAGCAAATGATCGTAACTACTTTAAACAAGCCATTTCATCATTTGTTTTTATCTAAAATTTTTGTGAATAATTGTAATTTCATGGAAATTTTAGTTTTGATAAAGGAAATAGATAAGTATATTGGTTAAAAATTTTCAAATTTGGTTCACCATATTTTTGGATTTATAGGCTATACAAGTTAGGCTTTTTTCTAGTTGTCAAACTAGACTTAAATAAGTGGTTTTAGTAAAACAATTATATATGAAGATTAACAAGTCCAATTTGAATTCCACTTGTGGGATTGGAATAATGATATAGTAAAATTATTTGGCCCATATTTTAGAATTATTATGAAAATAATGGAAAAGTATAAGTCCATACAATTTTTTTCACCTAAAATACACCACAAACAACAAGTTTTAGTAACTTGGACCTATCTTCCTCTTCAAGACTTGAAATTGAATGAGACTTTTGGGATTATGAAGTAGAAATATTGGGATATTATAGTGAGAATTTTAAAACTCACAAGTTTCAGAAAAATCAAATTTACATGATGCAATATTGTCTAGTAAATCAGACCCAAAATCAGGGCTTTACAAGGGTTCTGAAGAGACAACAAATTTAGATTTTTTAATCTATTTTTCAAAGTTATTTTTTTTAGGATAGAGACATATATTTTTTTATATAAACATACAAATATGTAATTTATTGAGTAAAACTATAGTTGGAAGAATACACATAAACAATATAGATGAGGTTTGATTCTCTTGTACACCTTCATCAGTACCTAATGACTAGTATCATATTAGATATAATTTAAACCATACTTAGATCACATTTCAAAAATTTGATGGTAAATTGATCATAGAACTTAGGGATACCACTCTCACATACTAGAGAATTGGGAAGTGTGAGTAAGAGTACTAACTTGAGTATGAAGTATATGAGTCAATGTTGTGAAATTTCACTCAATTACCACTTTTGGAAACCCAATGATATATTAGATATCTATATATCCTAACACTTCCTTTCCCATAATACTTTGTAAAATACTAGACCATCATTCCTATATGTATTAATGTGACTTATGCAAAGGTTTCTAAGGGCCCATCATTGACACGTGATGATAATTAAGATGTGGAATTTAAAGTGTAATATCCCCAAGGATGAGCCCTAGTGTAATCATGTTTATGAATTGTAAAGCATGTTTTGTAGGTAGGTGAGATGAGTATTGATAAGTTGGTGGGCTTATGTTTTTATTAGGCCAGAGAGCCTAAGTGTTAAAGGTCAGGAGCCTGTTTTTGTATATGTAATTATGCATAACATTAATAAAGATTAAACATCATTGCGTGCAGACCGACCATGAAGAAAGAGTGATGGGGTACTAAGCTTCCATAAGGTGGGTAAGCGAAAGGGGGCTGAAAGGTTGGAAAGAGGGGCTAAGAATAGGGGCTTAAGTCCCTGGGAATAATAATTTATTATTATTCCAAAGCTGTGTGACAAACAAGTTTTTATCCTAAGTTATGGGAGAGGCAACGCACACAGCTACAACGTGTGAAAAAAATGGAATGCATACTTGATGGAGGGCATGCAGCTTCATGGGTGAAATGTGTCATCCTAGGCACATGCAATTTAACCCAAGAATTGAGCTGTGATGGGGGTTCGTCCTCCATTCTGTCGTCAGCTGTCTGAAACCAGGATTTATGTCTGGTCTCTGTGTTTGGCCTCCATCATCGACCTATGCTTAATTTCCTTGTAACACACCCTAAAAACGAGAACCGGGAAGTTGACCGATGTATTTCCATGAATTTCATGGCCTCTGTGTTGGACCTTTGCAATATTCATGCACACAGCTTTGAAACTGGAAGCCTCTGATGTTTTCTTGAGAAGTTGATACACCCTTCGTCTAAACCATTGAGTCTGTGTTCGACCTCTATGTGGCTTGCTTGTCACACATCATGAAACTAGTGTTACCTAAACCATGTTGTGTCTTAGTGGCCTATTGTCATTTTTTGGACGTCCACACCCAATTTTCTTGTTGTTGTTGTCACCCGTGAGTTAACTGAAAGATGATGTTGTTGTTTTTATCTTGAACTTGCAGGAATTGAGTTGAAACCTGGTTGAAGAACCGGGTCATCAGGCCCGTGATAGAAGAGGCAGGTTGTCAGGCCTGTGAGCAGCTCTCTCCAGGTGAGAGAGTCTGCTGGGAAGTGGTTTTCTCCCAGAGAGAGTCCAGCACCAACTACGAAGCTCTGAGAATTCCTGATCCAGCCTGCTGTTGAGACTGAGAGAGGGAGGTGAAGCATTGATGGAATGTTCTTGTGAAAGTGTATACTTTCGAGTGGAACAGGCATGTGGGGAATGATAGTCTATGAGTAGTGGGTGTAAGAAGACTCTTGAAGAGAATCCTTCTAGTTGCTCTATGCAATTTTCCCTTAACTTCAACCTAGTCTAGTATTCCCTTGCCCAGGGTGGAGCTTGGTCCCAGCTCTGGGCTGACCCACTGTTGAGCATGATGAGTAGTGTGGTCTAAGGCTGGGAGGTTCGTGGAAGGTATGGACTTAGTTGGTGGAGTTACTACAGTTTCAAAGATAAGTATCATTATGTGTTTAATTTTCAATTAAAAGGCATGTATGTGATGCTTGCAATATTATCATGTATTCTGTTGCAATTATGAATTACTATTAATTCCATTATTTTTGTATGTTAGTAGTAATCCTATGATTACTTTGTATTGTTTAGTTAAATGTGTTAATTTGATATGATGCATGTTAAATATATAAGTATGAGAATGTTTCCATGTAGTAGCATTGCCCGACAGTGGGGTTGATGTACGGGGACGTTACAATATGGTATCAGAGCCATGGTTTCAACGATGAGCCTGGATGGGCCGGATAAGTGGTCTTTGAACCCAAGGTTTCGAGTAGAAATGGTGTTCGTATGGAACCAATTTCGAACCTTAGAATGTTTCTAAGTGCCAACAGGTTACTTGGCCGTGTTACAAAGCTCAAGATGAGTAGCATTAGAATAAAACCACAAACGGCGTGGTATTTGACCACAGAGAGAGAGTGCTCAACACTTGGGGTGTTGGAGCCGTAGGATTTGTTTGGGAAAAAGGAGATTCCTTTACAACCTTCAGATCCGGAGAAGATGTAGGAAGGTTATCCTAGAAGCCTTTCAAATTTCAATAATCAAGAGAAGTGGAATGCACTAAGGCACAAACTCTCGAAGTCTCGAAGTAGATCGCAACCGTTCAATTGTGAAGGACATGCGTCGGTAGATCGTGAACTCTAGGAGAAAGCGCCTTGGGCAAAAGAGAGTGTATAGGAATTAAAACTCCCAAAGCCTGAAGAGCCGAAGTGGTGAGTCATGATGACATCACCTGGGGGTGATTTGGACACATGGGTTTTGTGCCAAGTGTAAGTGGATTCCGAACCGTGGAACATTGAAATGGAATTTGGAACGTGACTAATGTCACCCATCTGAATGGGCCACATATCAGTCACTAGTATTCTTCCATGTGGCATCCTGTGTGAGAAGGGTTAGTGGGGCCTGAGGTTACATAACATAGTTAAAGGTTGGAGGACCCATAGTGGTGTTGATCATGATACATCAATATCAATGGCCAGAAGGCATTGCGAGAACCCAAGTTGCACGGAAGATAATTCTCCAAGGAAGTCCCACAATCCAAACCATGGTTTCATTGAGGGGTTACGTGTTAGTGTCAGGAGAATTATGGGGTGAAAGGCGGGTTAGTCCAAACCACCATTGCAAGCCCTCGCAATTGGGAAAATGTTAAGTGATGTGACGTAATAATGTCACCTAAGGTGACATGGGAGTGTTCGGAGATTAATGGTTTGGGGTGTGCAGATGTGAAATCTTCTAAAGACCCAAAGTCCCAGAACTTAGATGCCTACGGTTCCACAATGAGGTTCAGTCATTGGATGTTGGGTAGACGTAGATCGTTGATCCACCCTACTGCGTGAGTTCGGTAACTCAGAACTCTAAGTGATTGTCGTATTGTTCTTTGAAAATTTCCGAGGTCGAAGGCCTGAGTACGTGCTTATTGATATAGTGTTTGGTCACGACCCATGGTCGCATGGGTTGGGGACTGAGAGAAAGGGGCTAGTGCCAGAAAAATTAGCAGAGCAGAGCTTCGAAAGAATAAATCTGCAGGGATTCTTGATTGAACAAGAATCACAAAGAATGACAATTGAACATTTTCTTGAATCAAATGTGTTTATGAATGTTGTGGGATTTGTTAAGGAATAATGGCCTGACAAATTCCAGTTGTCTGTACATTATGTTTGCAGAAGTTTAACCAGTGCCAGAACCAAGTAGAATTTCCACTGCGTACAAAATAAATGGAAGAGGTAGAGACTGCTTCCAGTTCCGAGGATGAAGCAAAAGGAATGAATGTCCATCTGGGAGTTGAAGGATTGAACTCCAATGGACATGGAGAAGAGTTATATAAGGAAGGGCATATGATGAAAATCATTGAACGATTACAGAAAGATGCCCAGATTCACCGAGAAGATAGCAGAAAGCTCATGAAAGATAAGGAACAATAGGGATAATTCAACTTAAAGTTGATGAATACCCTAGAAAGGATCGAAAATAAATTGGATAAGGAGAGTGACTCAAGAAAAACAGGGAGTTGCAGGATCCCTGAGAAGAAAATGAGATCAAGAAGTGTTAGTAGGCATCTTCGTCACTCCCTGAAACACTCCAATAAGAAGGCAGTTAGTAGTTCAAGCCCATCTCCTACCAGAAATCACAGGAGATATAGAGTGGATGAAATGAAGGGAGAAATGAAAAAGATTAATCCTTCTACGTTTGATGGAGAACATAAGGAGGAAGATGTCGAGCCATGGTTACCTGGCATGAGGAAATATTTTCAACTGTAGAATTATTCATCTCATGTAGAAGGAAGAATTGTGATGTATCAATTGAAAGGAAAAGCATCCATGTGGTGGGATCAGCTTGTGCAGGTGCAACACATTAGAGAGAAATATATCACTTAGAAAGAATTCAAGAGGTATTTTGAGAAGAAATACTTGACTAAAATATACTATGATAGAAATATGAAATATTTCTTTGAACTCAAGGTGGGAAGCATAACCATTAATGAATACGAGCGAAGATTTTTGGAATTGCTGAAGTATGTTATGTTCATCAAAGATGAGATTGTCAATATTTGGAGGTATCTGAGTGGACTTCCACCTTTCATCGGTGACAAGATCCAATATGATGACCCTAAGACTATGGAAGAAACAATAAGGAGAGTGAAATTATTATATGAGCAACAAAGAGAAAAGCCTACTTTCCAGAAGGCTTGGGAAGGTAAGAAGAAATTCCAGATGGATCAAAGGAAGAAGGGAACTAAGCCACCCTTTTCAGAAACATTCCTCAAGGACAGCCATCATTTAGAGAGTCGAGAATGGCTGACGTAGGGGAACAAAGGCCAAGAAAGACACCTATTTAGTGTTGGGGCTGTCAGGGGAACCACAAGTACAAAGATTGTCCCCACAAAAATGACAAAGTGAGAGTTGTCCATAATGTTCAGCAAGCTGAAACAGTGGAGGGCATGGGAAGTAAAATGCCAAGGATATACGTAGCCCTGGACAATAAGCAAGTTGAATATCAGTCATACATGATTGAAGTGGAAGGTATGGTCAACAACCATGCCTTTACTATTTTAATTGATTGAGGGGCTAGCCATATTTATATAGATCCTAGGGTTGTGGAAAGTTTGCAATTGTCGAGAAGCAAACATGAAAAGTCTTGGTTAGTGCAGCTGGCTACAGGAACCAAGAGGAAATTCATTGAGTTAGTTAAGTCTTGTCCAATGGACATGAATGGATGGAGCACAAAGGTGGAATTGAACATTTTTCCTTTAGGTTATTATGACTATCTAATTGGGATGGATTGGTTGGACCAACACCATGCCATCTTGGACTATCAGAACAAGGCATTCACTTGCCTAGATGAGGAGGGGAATTGAAAAACAGTTCAAGGAATTCCTAGAGTTGTTGCTATCTGAGAAATCTTGGTAATGCAGCTGAAGAAGTGCTATAGAAAAGGATGTCAATTATTTGTATCCCATGCGGAGGAAGCATCTAAGGATAAAGTATCAAATATTGGAGATCATGTGGTACTAAAGGAGTTTGAAGACATATTTCAGGAGGTACCAGACTACCTCCGAAGAGAGATATTGACTTCTCTGTAAACTTGATGCCTGGAGCCGCTCCAGTGTCAAAAGTACCTTACAGAATGAGTACACCAGAGATGAAAGAGATGCAATTGCATCTTGAAGAGATTCTTAAGATGGGGTACATACGCCTAAGTGTGTCACCTTGGGGAGCCCTGATCCTGTTCGTGAAGAATAAGGATGGGACACTGAGATTGTGTATTGATTTCAGACAATTGAACAAAGTAATTGTAAAGAAAAAATATCCTCTGTCGAGGATTGATGACCTCTTCAATCAGTTGAAGGATGTGAAGATATTTTTGAAGATAGATGTCAGGTCGGGATATCACCAAGTAAGGATAAAAGATGAATACATTAGCAATACTACCTTTAGAACAAGGTATGGTCATTATGAATTCACAGTGGTGTCATTTGGGTTGTCGAACGCACCCGTTGTTTTTATGTGCTTGATGAATGGTGTATTCAGAGACTATTTGGACAAGTTTGTCATAGTATTTTTGGATGACATCCTGGTGTATTCCAAGTCAGAGGAAGATCATGAAAAACATCTGAGGATGGTGTTGCGGGTGCTAAGAGAGCACCAACTGTATGCCAAGTTGAGAAAGTGCTCATTTTATTAGGAAAAGATCCATTACTTGGGGGATATTATTTCGAAGGATGGCATAGATGTAGATCCTAAGAAGATTGAGTCCATCAGAGAATGGTCATTGCCAAAGAACGTGACATAAGTCATATCCTTTATGGGTCTAGCTGGTTATTACAGAAGGTTTATTGCAGGGTTCTCGAGGATAGCTCACCCTATCACTTCATTTCAAAGGAAAGAGAATAAACTTTAGTGGACAAAGGATTGTGAGAGAAGATTCCAGCAATTGAAGAAAATGTTAACCAGTGCTCCAATCCCGAGGATTGCAGACCAAAATGAATATTTTGTGGTGTGCACAGATGCATGCAAAGAAGGACTAGGATGAGTCCTCAGTCAAAATAGATTCGTATTTTTTTATGAATCTAGAAATTTGAAAGAGAATGAAAGGAACTATGCAACTTGTGATTTGGAGTTGGCATCCATAGTACACGCTCTAAATAAGTGGAGACATTACCTCATGGGAAGAAGGTTCGAATTGAGGACAGATCATATCGGTCTGAAGTACTTATTTGATCAGCCAACCTTGAATGCTAGATAGAGTAGGTGGTTGGAGTTTTTCTATGAGTATGATTTTGCTATCAAGCATATCAAAGGGAAGGAGAACAAATTAGTTGATGCACTCAGTAGGAGAGTACATGAATTACATGCTACAACCATTAGCATGTACTGAACTAATATTAAAAGAATAATTTTGGAGGCTGCAAATATAGATTTGCAGTACACGGATTTGGTAGCAAAGCTACAGCAAGGTAAGATGCCATAGAAAGTGGAGAATTATAAATTGGAAGTCGATGGAATACTTTTGTACAAGAACAAAATTTATGTAACTAATGTCCAGGAATTGAAACTTATGATTTTGAATGAAATGCATAATGTGCCTTATGTTGGGCACCCTGGATATCAGAAAACTGTGGCAGCAATCAAGAGCCATTACTTTTGGCCAGGTATGAAGAGAGAAATTGTTGAATACATCACCAAATGTATGGAGTGTCAAAAGTTTAAATTTGAGCACAGACACCCAACAGGGTTGCTACAACCTTTACCCATTCCTGAGTGGAAGTGGGAAGTGGTGACAATGGATTTCATCAAAGGATTTCCTAGAACCGGCAAGAAGCATGATTCAATCATGGTGGTGGTGGACAAGCTTATGAAATATGCCCATTTCATTCCATTAAAGACTACACACAAGGTAGCGGATGTTGTCGACATCTTTATGAAGGAAGTGGCACGATTGCACGAAATTCCCAAGACAATTGTGTCTGACAGAGACCCGAAATTTACCTCAAATTTCTAGAAAGGGTTATTCAAGGGGTTCGACGAATCTGAACTTCAATATAGCCTATCATCCTGATTCATATGGGTAGACAGAGCAGGTGAATCGATTGATAGAAGACATACTGAGGATGTATGTGATGGACAAACCATCGAAATGGGAAGACTACCTACACTTGGTAGAATTCACCTACAATAATGGGTATCAAGCATCGTCGAATATGAGCCCATTTGAAGCACTTTATGGAAGAAAGTTAAATACTCCAGTAATTTGAGATAACCCAGTTGATAGAGCAGTAGTTGGGACAGATTTGCTCAAGGAAATGGAAGAGCAAATGATGAAAATTAAAAAGAATTTGAAAGTTGCCCAAGACAGGTAGAAAAGTTGTGCTGATAAAAACAGAAACCACAAAGAGTTTAAAGTGGGAGAGCATGTTTTCCTGAAAGTGAAAGCTAATACAAGTTCCCTGACGTTGGGAAACTGCGCCAATTTGGAAGCCAGATTTTTTGGGCCACTCTAAATCCTAGAAAGGATTGGGCTAGTTGCATATATGCTTGCATTACCTGCATCCATGATTGTACATAATGTGTTTCATGCTTCATTGCTTAAGAAATATATACCTGATGCTAATCATGTAATGGATTGGAATGTGATTTAGGTGGAGCAAGAAGGTGTCCTGCAAGTGCATCATGTGCACATATTGGACCGAAAAAGAAAACAGCTCTGGAATCGATCCATAGGGATTGTAAAGTTCCAGTGGACCTGGTACGGTCTTAAGGACGCGACATGGGAGCATGAGGATGCTATGCAGACATAATACCCGCATCCTTTTGAATATTTTGAAAATCTTGTTGATGTTGTGTAAACATTGCACCGAGGACAGTGCAAAAATAAGGGGAGGGGATTGTAATATCCCCAAGGATGAGCCCTATTGTAATCATGTTTATGAATTATAAATCATGTTTTGTAGGCAGGTGAGCCGAGTATTGATAAGATGGTGGGCTTATGTGTTTATTAGGCCAAAGAGCCTAAGTGTTAAAGGCCAAGAGCCTATTTTTGTATATGTAATTATGCAGAACATTAATAAAGATTAAACATCGTTGCTTGCAGGCCAACCATGAAGAAAGAGTGATGGGGAACTAAGCTTCCACAAGGTGGGTAAGGGAAAAGGGGCTGAAAGGTTGGAAAGAGGGGCTAAGCTTAGGGGCTTAAGTCCTTGGGAATAATAATTTATTATTATTCCAAAGCTGTGTGACAAACAAGTTTTTATCCTAAGTTCTGGGCGAGGCAACGCATGCATCTCCAACATGTGAAAAAAAAGGAATGCATACTTGATGGAGGGCATGCAGTTTCATGGGTGACATGTGTCAGCCTAGGTACATGCAATTTAATCCAGGAATTGAGTCGTGATGAGGATTCATCCTCCATTTTGTCGTCGACTTTCTGAAACCAGGAATTCCATCTGGTCTTTGTGTTTTTCCTCCATCATTGAACTCTGCTTAATTTCCTTGTCATGAACCCTGAAAATGAGAATCGGGAAGCCGACTAGTGTATTTCCGTGAATCCCATGGCCTCTGTATTGGACCTTTGCAATATTCATGCACGTAGCTCTAAAACTGGAAGCCTGTGATGTTTTCTTGAGAAGCCGATACACCCTTTATCTGAACTGTTGAGTCTGTGTTCAACCTCTGCATGGATTGATTGTCATGCATCCGAAAACCAGTGTTACCTTAATCGTGTTGTGTTTTAGTGGCCTGTTGCCATTTTTTGAATGTTCACCCCCAATTTTCCTGTTGTTTTTGTCACTCGTGAGTTAACCGAAAGCTGATGATGTTGCTTTTATCCTAAACTTGTGGGAATTGATTTGAAAACTGGTTGAAGAATTGGGTTGTCAGGCCCCTGGTAGAAGAGGCAGGTTGTTAGGCCTATGAGCAGCTCTCCCCAGGTGAGAGAGTCTATTGGGAAGTGGTTTTCTCCCAGAGAGAATCCAACACCAACTACAAAGCTTTGATAATTGCTAATACGGACTGTTGTCAAGACCCAGAGAGGGAGGTGAAGCACCTATGGACTATGTTTGTGAAGGTGTTTACTCCCGAGTGGAACAGGCATGCAGGTAATGAGATTTCATGAGTAGTGGGCATAAGAAGTCTCTTGGAGAGAATCATTCTGGTTGCTCTATGCAGTTTTCCTGTAACCTTAGCCTAGTCTTTGATTCCCTTGCCTAGGGTGTAGCTTGGTCCCATCTCGGGGGTGACCCACTACTGAGCATGATGATCAGTGTGGTCTAAGGCTGGGAGGTTCGTGGAAGGTCTGCACATAGTTGGTGGAGCTACTACAGTTTCAAAGATAAGTATCATTATGTGTTTAATTTTCAATTAAAATGCATGGTTGTGATGCTTGCAATATTATCATGTATTCCGTTGCAATTATGAATTGCCGTTAATTCCATTATTTATGTATGTTAGCAGTAATCCTGTGATTACTATGTATCTTTTAGTTAAATGTGTTAATTTGAATGATGCATGTTATATATATAAGTATGAGAATGTTTTCATGTAGTAGTGTTTCCTGACAGTTGGATTGATGGCCGGGGACGTTATATAAAGCGTCCAAGAAATAATGAGCATGGAAAATACAACATGAAATAAGGTTGACATCATAAATATGGTAAATAGAATAGAATTCCAAAATTTTAAATACGATACTAAGATAACCATGGAAATAAAAAGATGATTTGAAAGAGACGACAACTAAAAATGATCTCAAAGACATGAAGGAGGAACTTATGAAGGAGATAGCAAGCCTCCTTATCCTAAATTATTCTCTTCAAGAAGAGGATAAGGAAAAGTTTTACTCACTTGGAGAACAAGAGGTTTGAGTCCTAGAGACCTAATAATTCATCACTCCATAATGGACACCATTTGGGTTTCAACTTGAGACCAAGGAACTAATTTCATTCCCAAGATCAATATGTAGAAGTTTGATCATAATTATCACATGAAATGAATATTTTAGATGGAGTAATTCTTTGATGTACACTAGGTTTAAATACTACAAAAGTTAACTATTCCATCCTTATATTTAAAATAGAGTAATTTATAGCATGAGAAACATAATATTTAGTCAATTGGCAATTGTTAGGTAAAAAGGTCCAGTTACTAGGGAAAATTGCAAGGAACCATACTTATATTAAACTGTAGTAACCTTGGTAAATCTCACCAATTCTTAAATTACAAACCATTAAATGTTTGGAAATAATTTTGTAAAAGTGTTCAAATATTTAAAGGATTGCATATAGTTTCTAGAAAATTTTGTTGATATCCTATAGAATTTGGGAAAATATTTTTAGAGCAAAATGGAAATTGGTAAATATTTTTTGAAAAAGAACATGGAAAATTATCCAATGGGTGAAATTTAACTACTAAAAGTTTCCTTGCTAGTTACTTAACACATTCAACGGTTTCAAACTTTGAGTATTAGAGTGAAGGATATTCTAGAAGAAAAACTATTAGATCTCTCATAGTTTAAAGGAGAGCACTCAACACAAGGTGAGTCCATTTGAGCCTAAATAATTGGATAACTATTTTAGTGTGGAAAAGAGATTTCAAGGTAAAAATATGGATACTATAAGGGTTTCCATTAACACCTATAGAGAGTGAAATGATCCCACTCCTAACCTCACTCAACCTACAAGGTTGAAACCCCAATAATTGGATGAAGGAAGAGAAAAGGAACTATGTTTCAATTGTGATAGAAAATATAGTATGGGGAATAAGTGTGGTGAAAATAAATTATTATACATAGATTATGAAGAGAAAGAAAAACAATAGGTGGAACCTTCTTAAGATCCAGAATTGGATGAGAATACTCCAACAATATCTTGTCATACTTATAAATTTCTTTATATAGCCAACATCATTCTTTCAAGTAACGATTAGGGATGGGAGTACCGTATATTTTTTATGGAAGTGACATAGTATTGAGATCATTATGGAGGATTATTTCTTAGACATCCCAATTATCTCAATACAAGTGGGTGGTATTAATGTGGCCTTATGGATCCAATGGTAAAAAATCTTGGTAACAGTCATTATCAATTTTTAGAAACTTTTCATGAGATTTTTCTTAGAACAAAGTGGAATTGAACATAGTGGTATGCAAGATAAACCATATAAAGTGATAAGATCCAATGGCATGACAAATATGTTAACCATTGTACACATAGGAGTAATTTCACAAATATGCTTAGTAGATGTTCAAACATATAATCCCTTTGTGCCCTTCGATCTCAAAAGAGATATCGACAATCATTCCAAGGTATTTGGATATATTCCCAAAGGTATTTTTCCTTAGTAAGATCATGATCATGCTATTCAAATCACCTTGGGAAGTCTTCCCTTGACATATGACGTTATAGATATTCATATGCCCAAAAGAGTGATATTGAGTTTATTTTTCAACAAATGATAGAGGCTAGAACCATTCAAAATTTCTTGAATCCTTTCACCAGTGGTGATGGTTTACAAAAAATATTATGCATGATGTGTTTGTCCAAACTATAGAGAAATTTAAAAGGTCACCATTAAAGATAAGTTTTTCTATTCCTATAATTGATCAATTGTTAGATGAATTGTAGGAAGTAGTTTATTTACCAAGTTGAATATGTGTTTGGGATGTCATGAGAATAGAATGTAGGAAGAGGACGTCCCTAAAATATCCTTTAGAACACATGCAGGTTATTATGAATTTTTGGTGATACCTTTTCCACTTACTAATTCACCTTACTCTTTTCAAAGTTCAATATGATTATATTTTAAAGCCCTTCCTCACAAACATTGTGTTGCAATTTTTTAATAATATAAATTAATTTATGAAAAATATTGTGAAGAGCATGTAAAACATGATAACTTGGTCTTAAAACTATTGGAGGATAAACAACTATAATTGAAACCTTCCAAGTGTGCCTTTGGGGATAAACAAGGGAAATATTTGGACCATAATAGATCTAGATGAGGGTGTTAAGGTGGACCCTAACAAGACTAAATCTATTATGGGATGGACAATTCTAAAAACTATAAATAATATTAGGGTATTCCTAGGATTGAGAGGGTATTTCCAAGTGTTTGTTAAGAACTATGGTTGAATACAATAAGGGTGTTCTTTTTGAACTTATGACACAACCCAAGCCTTTGATAAACTTAATATATCCATCTGTAGCAATATTGTCCTCGACGTGCCTAACTTCACAAAACCTTTATCATGGAGTATAATTCCTTAAGAATGGCATCGATATAGTTTTAATGCAAGAAGGAAGTCTCATTACCTTTGAAATGCTCCAACTTAAAGGAAAGAACATACTCAACCCCATGATGAGAAGAAAATGTTTACCACAGTATATGTAGTTAATAAATGGCATCATTTCCTAATAGGAATACACTTCACGGTAAAAACATATCATGTTGGTCTAGAGTACTTATTATAACAACAACTATATTAAACATAAAAACAAAAATGGGTCATAATTAAAGATGTTAGGTTATGAATTTGAAATTATCTACAAAAAAAA